>PVKP010041052.1:0-11822 GCA_004027715.1 Plecturocebus donacophilus
CTGTGTGAACTCTTGATGTCATACATATATAGGTCATTCTCGTAGTACCAGAACTGATGTTTTTCATCTTGATGTGTGATATCTCCTAAGTTTGAATATTAAATTTAGTGAAAAGAGATGAACTTTGGAATCACAATACCTGTGTTCGTAACTCTGCCACCGAGCCAAGTGACCTTAGTAGACAGTTAATTAACAAATGGGGAAACACATCTGTTAATTTCTTAATTTCTGTGACGTTCTTCATTTGTAAAGAAGAGGTGATAATACTGGCTAATTCATAGTACTATAATGCTCAAATGGGATAGTAAACATATATGCCATTTGAGTAAACATATATGCCATATAAGGCAGCAGCAGGAGCAAATAACTCTGCTTGAAATTTGAAAGCTGTGGGATGAGAGTCTGACAGCAAAGCAGATAGTTTCAAACCTGACTCTGAATCAGAACTACGGCCTTAGCATAGGGACTCCTACCCAGACCCCTCTTTCCCTCATCACTGATGGCAGTGGTGATGGCAGTGAGGAACATGAGAATTTTATATTCATAATCAGGATAGTGACTTCTGTCTTCAGGTAAATGCTACTTCTTACTCTGTCCGTCAGAATCTTTATTTATTTATTTATTTATTTAATGGAACGCTTCACGAATTTGCGTGTCATCCTTGCGCAGGGGCCATGCTAATCTTCTCTGTATCGTTCCAATTTTAGTATATGTGCTGCCGAAGCGAACACATCTTTATTTATTTTTTGAGACATAGTCTTGCTCTGCCGCCCAGGCTGGGGTGCAGTGCGTGATCTTGGCTCACTGCAGCCTTTGCCTCCTGGGTTCAACCAGTTCTGCCTCAGCCATCCGAGTAGCTGGGATTACAGACGTGTGCCACCATGCACAACCTCTGCCTCTGTTTTCACATGGCCTTCTCTTCTATGTGTTCTTGTCTTTTTTTTCTTTTTTGAGACAGTGTCTCGCTCAGTTGCCCAGGCTGGAGTGGAGTGGCGTGATCTTGGCTCGCTACAACCTTCACCTTCTGGGATCAAGCGATTCTTGTGTATCAGCCTCCTGAATAGCTGGGATTACAGGAGGCATGTTCCACTATGCCTGGCTAATTTTTGTATTTTTAGTTGAGATGAGGTTTTGCCACGTTTGCCAGGCTGTTCTTGAACTCCTAACCTCAAGTGATCTGCCCACCTCGGCCTCCCAAAGTACTGGGATTATAGGTGAGAGCCACTGCACCTGGGCCTGTTTTCTTATAGAGACACTTTTCACTGGGTTTTGGGCCTACCAAGATAATCAAGGATGATCTTATCTCAAGATTCTTAATTAAATCTGCAAAGATGCTTTTTCCAAATAAGGTTACATTCACAGGTGCTAGGTGGCCATGTCTTTGGGGGAGGGCACTGTTCCATATGCTGCAGTGGCCTTCAGGTACCTTTGTCATCCCTGGCCAGATTCTTTGCCAGTTCCTAGTGTTGGCTGTGAGGGACACAGGATGAGAATGTGAGGTTTGTGCTTCATCATCCAAGCTCTGCTCGCAGAGAAAAATGCAGAATAGCCATTTGACAGAGAGTCATTAAATGGCAGCATTTTTCTCTTTGAATTGTTCTGTTTTTAAGTATTATATCTGAAAATATTTTTCTATATTCCAAAACTCCAAGGTTTTCTTCAACTTTCTTTCTATGGAGGTGAAGAGAATATGACAGGATACTATTTTACCTTAGTCCAAAAGTCACAGATTCATATCTGGTCTTGTGTTTTTCTAGATAGAACCAAGATAATTTTCCCTCATCACTTCCCAGATAGGGCTTTTTCTTGCAGGGTTTTAATCTTCCTGTAGTTTAACATATATATAGTTTTATACTGTAAATTGAATAATTCTGTGGATTTAAAAATATAACTAATACAGCCTTGTTGTAGTAAAACTTAAGCAATATAGAAATGAAAGTAAAAACTAAAAGCTTCCATTTCCTCCCCAGATTGTTTGGTGCAGATTTTTCTGAACCCTCTTTTATGGATTGTGTGGATTTTTGTACTGAGCTAACAATATTAGGTATGTAAAACAAAGCAAATATTTTGCGTGTCTTAACTGCTTGTTTTTGTGTTTTTTGTTTTTTTTGAGTCAAGGTCTTGCTCTGTCGCCCAGGCTGGAGTATAGTGGCGTGATCATGTCTCACTGCAGCCTCAAACTACTGGGCTCATGAAATCTTTCCGCCTCAGCCTCCTGGCTAATTAAAAAAAAATTTTTTTTCTAGAGACAGGGTCTTGCTCTGTTGATCAGGCTGGTCTCCAACTCCTAGCCTCAGGCAATCCTCCTGCCTTAGCCTCTCAAAGTGCTGAGATTACAGGTGTGAGGAGTGGGTCTTGGCACCCAGCTAACTGCTTCTCTTGAGGATAGTCTATTGTCTTTAAATCTATTTCAGCAGCATTTTCATGTTTGTAATAACTGGAGTCTTCTAGGTTCCTAGGTTTAGTGTGGAGATAGATATTGTCAAATAAAAGGAAAGCTTCAGTCTGTGAAACTTACCTGTTGTTTCAACTTTCTCCTATAGATTATAAAATCTTTTTATTTCTCTTTGCAGATTTAATCCAGAGACTGACTTTACTATAGCACCCACAGTTGTATAAATGATTAGGGAAAGATAGTGGCAACAGGCAAAGGAGAAACAGCTCTGACATATAAAGAAAATGAGTATGCTAAAACCAAGTGGGCTTAAGGCCCCCACCAAGATCCTGAAGCCTGGAAGCACAGCTCTGAAGACACCTACGGCTGGTAATACTTTATGCATTTCCTTTATGGCAAATAAATTATTTTATATGGAGACTTCAATTTGATTTTTAATTTTAAAACATTGCTTTATATACATTCATAGTCTTGAAAATATTTGAAATAATTTTTTTTTTTTTGAGATGGTGTCACGCTCTGTTGCCCAGGCTGGAATAAAATGGTGCGATCTTGGCTCACTGCAACCTCTGCTTCCCGGGTTCAACTGATTCTTCTGCCTCAGCCTCCCAAGTAGCTGAGATTACAGACACACACCACCATACCCAGCTAATTTTTATATTTTTAGTAGTGATGGGGTTTTAACCATGTTAGCCAGGTTGGTCTCGAACTCCTGACCTCAAGTGATCTGCCTATCCTAGCCTCCCAAAGTTCTGGGATTATAGGTGTGAGCCACCACACCCAGCCTGAAAGAATTTGTAATTAAAAGACATAAAATTTTATATGTGGAGAGCTTAATGATTTTTTTCTAGGTTTTTTTTGAGATAGAGTTTCACTTTTGTTGCCTAGGCTGGAGTGCAGTGGTGTAATCTCAGCTCACCGCAACCTCTGCCTCCTGGGTTTAAGTGATTCTTCTGCCTCAGCCTTCCAAGTAGCTAGGATTACAGGCATGTGCCATTATGCCCAGCTAATTTTGTATTCTTTTTTTTTTTTTTTTTTTTTTTTTTAAAAGATGGGGTTTCACCATGATGGCCAGGCTGGTCTTGAACTCCTGACCTCAGGTGATCCACCCACCTCAGCCTCCCAAAGTGCTAGGATTACAGGCGTGAGCCACCGCGCCCGGCCAATTTTGTATTCTTAGTAGAGACGGAGGTTCTCCATATTGGTCAGGCTGGTCTTGAACTCCTGACCTCAGGTAATCCACCCGCCTTGGCCTCCCAAAGTGCTGGGATTATAGAAGTGAGCCACTATGTCTGGCTTTTCTTTTTTTTTTGGAGACGGTGTCTTGCTCTGTCATTCAGGCTGTAGTGCAGTGGCATGATCTTGGCTCACTACAACCTCCACCTCCCAGGTTCAAGTGATTCTCCTGCCTCACCTCCCTAGCATCTGAGATTAAAGGTGCCTGCCACCATGCCTGGCTAATTTTGTACTTTTTAGTAGGAATGGGGTTTCATCATGTTGGCTGGCCTGGTCTCAAACTCCAGGCCTCAAATGATCTGCCCACCTCAGCCTCCCAAAGTACTGGGATTACAGGTGTGAGCCACTGTGCCTAGCCAAATGATCCTAGTTTTTGTCAGATTCAACTGACTCCTTAATTGTGGAGTAGTGGTACTTAGTGAATCTGAATGGGTATTATGCTCATGATGTACAGGGTGGTGGCTAGGAAAAAGATTGGAATTTCTTGAAGGTGGATGGTCCGCACAGTTGAAGATTCTACATGGTTCTCTTGGTGTGTGTGTGTGGAGGTGGCTGCCGCCCTTAGATGACCTTCTTCAGCTCATCATACAGGACCAACATGAAGGCGTCCCCCATGCCCCAGAATAAAATAATGAAATCAGGCCAATTATGAATATAGGCCTGGAAAAATGACTGATTTTATTTTTTTCTCATTTTAACTTTTTCTAATCTTAATTGCAAGTAAAGGAATAAACCTCAACCACCAGCTCACTGAGTTTAACAGCATTGAAGATGGTGGTGAAGGATCAAGTATTCTTGGCCTCCTAGTTTAAAACAAAACAACACAAAACAAACAGAAACACTTGGGTTAGGCACAGTGGTTCACGCCTGTAATTCCAGCACTTTGGGAGGCCAAGGCAGGTGGATCACCTGAGGTCAGGAGTTCGAGACCAGCCTGGCCAACATGGTGAGACCCCCGTCTCTACTAAAAATACAAAAACTAGCCAGGTATGGTGGTGCACATCTGTAATCCCACCTATTCAAGAGGCTGAGACGTGAGAATCACTTGTACCTGGGAGGTGGAGGTTACAGTGAGCCAAGATCACACCACTACACTCCAGCCTGGGTGACAGAGCAAGACTCTGTCTCAAAAAACAAAAAACAACACTTAAGACTAGAACACCTCTCTAAGAGGTGTAGGCTACTCCTGTGGGCTGTTGGCTTTCTCTAGTTTTTCTTTAAGTTAGAGGTTGTCTGTTTGAATATTAAATCGAATCTCTTCCGATCTTTCTTCTATTTTCAGTTGTAACTCCAGTAGAGAAAACAATATCCAGTGAAAAAGCATCAAGCACACCATCATCTGAGACTCAAGAGGAATTTGTGGATGACTTTCGAGTTGGGGAGCGAGTTTGGGTGAATGGAAATAAGCCTGGATTTATTCAGTTTCTTGGAGAAACCCAGTTTGCACCAGGCCAGTGGGCTGGAATTGTTTTAGATGAACCCATAGGCAAGAATGATGGTTCGGTGGCCGGAGTTCGGTATTTCCAGTGTGAACCTTTAAAGGGCATATTTACCCGACCTTCAAAGTTAACAAGGAAGGTGCAAGCAGAAGATGAAGCTAATGGCTTGCAGATGACTTCCGCTTCCCGAGCTACTTCACCTCTGTCCACTTCTGCAGCCAGCATGGTGTCTTCCTTCCCTGCCACCCCCTCAAACATCCCTCAAAAACCATCACAGCCAGCAGCAAAGGAAGCTTCAGCTACGCCTCCAATTAGCAACCTTACAAAAACTGCCAGCGAATCTATCTCCAACCTTTCAGAGGCTGGCTCAATTAAGAAAGGGGAAAGAGAGCTCAAAATTGGAGACAGAGTATTGGTGAGTAGAGAAATGTTCTTGCCAGGCATGGTGGCTCACGCCTGTAATCCCAGCACTCTGGGAGGCTAAGGTGGGTGGATCATGAGGTCAGGAGTTCAAGACCAGCCTGGCCAGCATGGTGAAACCCTGTCTCTACTAAAAATACAAAAATTAGCTGGGCATGGTGGCATAGCCTGTAATCTCAGTTACTCAGGAGGCTAAGGCAGGAGAATTGCTTGAACCAGGACCCAGGAGGTGGAGGTTGCAGTGGGCTGAGATTGTGCCACTGCACTCCAACCTGGGTTACAGATCAAGACTCCGTCTCAAAAAAAAAAAAGGAGAAACGTTCTGAAGTCATTTTGTTGAACTGAGATATAATTACCAGTGAGTGGTTGAAATATACACACTGGGCCGAGTGCAGTGGCTCACACCTGTAATCCCAGTACTTTGGGGGGCCAGCCGGGTGGATCACAAGGTCAAGAGTTCAAGACCAGCCTGGCCAAAATGGTGAAACCCTGTCTCTAATAAAAATACAAAAAAATTATCCAGATGTAGTGGCGGGTGCCTGTAATCCCAGCTACTCGGGATCCTGAGGCATAGAATTGCTTGAACCCAGGAGGTGGAGGTTGCAGTGAGCTGAGATCATGCCACCACACTCCAGTCTGGGAGACAGAGCAAGACTCTGTCTAAAAAAAAAAAAAAATACTTCTGTACTTCTAAAGAAATAAAGAAAAATACAGAAATACACACATAGGATACTCCTTGGCTCACAGTCTGTTCTGGAGGGATGACCACTCTTACAGAAAAATTAATCAGTTCAGTTTGTGGGTAACTACACAACAAATTAGAAACTGGCTGTGAAGTTTGTGTCTAGAAAGAGCATAGGTTTGCAGTGATCTACTCTGGTTGTATCTACCAGTTTAGCTAAAAGAATATTGAGTTTATGATTTGTAAATATTTACTTTTGTTATTAAAAATTTTCTTAATATTATATAGCTCCCTGTTGGGGACTCAATTTCCAGCCTCCATATGATAGGCAGAAACACTCATCATTATACTAACAAGGAACTTGTAAATAGTAAGGTAATTGTGGCCACGTGCGGTGGCTCATGCCCATTTTCCCAGTATTTTGGGGGGCTAAGATGGGAGGATCACTTGAACCTGGGCAACAAAGTGAGACCTGTCTCTATAAATAACAAAATAATAGACCAGGCGTGGTGGCTTACGCCTGTAATCCTAGCACTATGGGAGGCCAAGCGGGCAGATCACTTGAGATCGGGAGTTCAAGACCAGCCTGACCAACATGGCAACACCCCGCTTCTACTAAAAATACAAAAATTAGCCAGGTATGTGGCAGGTGCCTGTAATCCAAGCTACTTGGGAGGCTGAGGCAGGAGAACCGCTTGAACCCAGGAGGTGGAGGTTGCAGTGAGCCGAGATCATGCCACTACACTCCAGCCTGGGCGACAGAGCAAGACTATGTCTCAAAAAAAAATAAAATAGTCTGGGTGAGGTAACTCACGCCTGTAATCCTAGCAGTTTGGGATGCTGAGGCGAGCAGATCACCTGAGGTCGAGAGTTCAAGACCAACCTGACCAACATGGAGAAACCCCGTCTCTACTAAAAATACAAAAATTAGCTGGGCGTGGTGGTACACACCTGTAATCTTACCTACTTGGAAGGCTGAGACAGGAGAATTGCTTGAACTCGGGAGACAGAAGTTGAAGTAAGCCGAGATTTTGCCACTGCACTTACCTAGCCTGGGCAACAGAGCGAAACTCTCTCTCTCAAAAAAAAAAAAAAAAAAATTTCTGGGCCTTTCAAATGGTCAGGTTTAGATTTCGGAAGAGGAAGGAAATGTACAGTAGTTACTGTTTGACTAATAAGTGGAAACGCAAGGTATAAGGTCTACGTGCTCTACATTCTAGAATCTCTGAATTTAGTGATTTTTTTAAAGGGAGCTGTGTAGTGTAGTGCTAAGAACACAAGCTGAGTTCCTATTTTGGCTTTGTGAACGCAGTAAGATGTTTAACAACTTAGTTTCCTAACCTCTATAAGTGAGGCTAAAATTCTGCATTTTGACTATATTTGATATTTCCAGGATGTGATGTTAGGTTCTTGAACAATTTGACTGACACTCAGCTGTTCTGTTTCAACAATGGTTGTCTCCATGCCTTGGACTGCATGTTCTGTGCTGAATTTTTAGCTCATGACCGTGTATGAGGAAGTGACTTGTCAGCTTTTTATATTTGAACTGACAAGCTTCATCTTTCTATGAGCTACTCCCAGGGCTCTTATACTAAGAATCTTATAACAGATTTTTCTTGTTCTCAACACTTTTTATACAGGTCTTTTTGATACTGTGAAAGGGGAAAAATATCTTCCTGAGAATTAAAAAATATATATTTATTTACAAGGTTTATTTTTCTTGTGTTTGAGCCTTAAATAACTATAATTTATCCACTGTGTGCTTTATTTTATGTCTGTCTTCATTTGTTGAACACTATTTTTGTGAGGTTTGTCTATAACATGTAGATTTGAAACACACACATAGTGGATTCTTATTGTATATAGACCATTTTTCTAATACACTTTTGTAGATTGTAGCTGTAGATTTGGGGCATTTGTATGGAAGGAAATACAGGTCTTAGTTTAAAACACTAAGCTGCTGTTTAGTGTTATACTGTTTGGATGTATTGTACCTAATTTAATCATGTGCATGTAGATCGCACCCATTTTTCTCCTAGAAATTTGAGTCAAGGGGTAGAAATAATTTAAAATCATTAGTAGATATTGCCAAATTGCAATCTAAAAAGCCTTTATTTTTGTTTCCACAAACAGTATACAAGTATGTCCTTCCCAATGATTTTTTTTTTTGAGATGGAGTCTCACTCTGTCACCAGGCTAGAGTAGAGTGGCAAGATCTTGGCTCACTACAACCTGTACCTCCCAGGTTCAAGCAATTGGCCTGCCTCAGCCTCCCAAGTAGCTGGGATTACAGGTGTATGCCACCACACCCAGCTAATTTTTCTATTTTTAGTAGAATAGGGTTTTACTATGTTGGCCAGGATGGTCTTAATCTCTTGACCTCGTGATCCGCCTGCCTCGGCCTCCCAAAGTGCTGGGATGACAGGCATGAGCCACTGAGGCCAGCCTTTTTTTTTTTTTCCCCAGTTTTACTGCTGCTTTTTTTCTCCACCTTATTAAGTTAGTTAAAACTCTTTTTTTAGATTCATTTACCATATTGACTTTTTTTTTTTTTTTTTGAGTTGGAGTCTTGCTCTGTCCCCCAGGCTGGAGTATGGTGGCACAATCTTGGCTTACTGCAACATCTGCCTCCCTGCAACCTCTGCCTCCCAGGTTCAAGTGATTCTCGTGCCTCAACCTCTGGAGTGGCTAGGACTACAGGCATGTGCCACCGCACCTGGTTCATGCTTTGTATTTTTAGTAGAGATGGAATTTTGCAATGTTGCCAAGGCTGATCTCGAACTCCTAAATTCAGGCAGTTCACCCACCTCTGCCTCCCAAAGTGCTAGGATTACAGGCGTGAGCCACCCTGACTGACCATAATTAACTTTTTTAATTAAAAATTTTTATTGCCATAGGTGTTATTGGGAAACAGGTGGTATTTGCTTACATGAGTAAGTTCTTTAGAGGTGATTTGTGAGATTTTGGTTCACCCATCACCTGAGCAGTATACATTGCACCTAATAATTTGATTTCTTCTATTTTTCCTCAGTCCTCTTACCAGTGACTTAGAACCTCAGACCTATGAGCCTGGTGACCTTGTATTTACATTGAGTGTTTCTTCATTGTTTACTTGGGGAATTCTTAGGCTCTTTTGGGTAGGGGTTTGTGCTCTGGGGAAGCTGTTGTTTACCTGAAATCCCTTTTCCTTGATTGATGATGGAGTAGTTAGTGGCACAATTTGCTGTTTTGTGTGGTCCACAATTGAGAAGACTCTAGATATCTAGTCACATTATGTTAAAAGCCCCTTTTGCCTGAATCTTGAGATCTTTTCTAGTGCAATGGATTTTACTTAGCTTAATTCCTTTGCAATGAGGTTTGCTGCAGATTTGAATAATTTTTTTTTCTGATTTTAGTTTTAGGTTTTTTTTTTTTTTTTTAAATCAAGATGGAGTCTTGCTCTGTCACCCAGGCTGGAGTACAGTGGCATGATCTTAGCTCACTGCAGCCTCTGCCCTGTGAGTTGAAGTGATTCTCCTGCCTCAGTCTCCCAAGTAGCGTAGCTGGTGCCCACCACCACACTTGGCTAATTTTTGTGGGTTTTTTTTTTTTTTTGAGACAGAGTTTTGCTCTTGTTGCCCAGGCTGGAGTGCAATGGCACAATCTCGGCTCATGGCAACTTCCACCTCCCAGGTTCAAGTGATTCTCCTGCCTTAGCCTCCCCAGTAGCTGGGATTAGAGGTGCAGGCTACCACGCCTGGCTAATTTTTGCATTTTTTTAGTAGAGATGGGGTTTCACCGTATTGACCAGGCTGGTTTTGAACTCCTGACCTCATGATCTGCCTGCCTCGGCCTCCTAAAGGGCTAGGATTACAGGCAGGAGCCACCTCGCCTGGCTTGTATTATTGTTATTATTTTTAGTAGAGACAGGTTTTCACCATGTTGGCCAGTCTGTTCTTAAACTTCTGACCTCAAGTGGTCTACCCACCTCGGCCTCCCAAAGTACTGGCATTACAGGCATGAGCCACTGTGCCTGGCCAAGTTTTTTTTTTTAATTTTCAATTTCCCAGAACTTCTAAACTTCACCCAGTATAACCTTTCAGGATTGTCCACGAGGGAAATACTGGGTACCTCATGCTGCTGCAGAGAAACTGTGTTTGGCAGCTTTTTCCTGTTTGTGCACAGCAGACTCAGTGGGGTCACATTTTAGCAGGTTATCGTTGTCAGTGCTCTTCCTGCTCCTTGCTTTCAGTTGTGAGAGGGTTCCCGGATTTCCTTTTGAGGCTTAGAAACACAGGAAACCATCCATCTGCCTGTCAGATCCCATGCCTCTGGTCTTGCAGTCTATCCTCCTCGCCCCCATCCTGTAGCCCTGACTGCTTCAGGTCAGGTCATTATCATCTTTACCTGGATTTGCAGGATGCTATCCATGCCGCTTGCCTTGTCTCTCCTCACTTCTGTTCTTTGCACAATTCAGAGAGTCAATTAAAATATCAATTTGGTGATACTATTTTGTTGCCTAAAATCCTTTTAGTAGTGGCCAGTCTGCCTGCAATGTTGGCTTTGATTTTCACGATGTTTGGAGTGTTCTCTATGGTGCTCAGTAATTGGGCAGTGGTTTGTTTTTGCAAACCTGAGCCAATATCTTAACCCCAGAGGTACTAGATTTGGTTTCTGTCTAGCCTTGAGAACTTTATACAGGCTCTTGAGGCTTGGGAGTTTGGAGCTTTTCTGTGTTGAGGAGCCCATGCCACTGCGTTGGAACTTGGGGAGAGGGACGTTTGACCACAACAGGCCTGAGGACTGAGTGCCAGTGTTATCTTATTACTGGATCACATCGCCTAACTTTTGACAACTTTATTGTCCCTATGAGTTCTCTAAGCATAATAACAAAAATATCTTGAGCCTGACACACTTGGTAGCTTATGATCTTTTGTAGATTTAAAAAGCAAACTTTGCTAGTATTTTGATCAAGTAGGTGCCATAAACAAGACTGCCTCTGGTGAGTAAATATTCTGTATTTTATCAACTCCAGGGATAGAAGAGGTGAACTTTTTTTTTTTTTTTGAGACAAATTCTTGCTCTGTTGCCTAGGCTGGAGTGCAGTGGCGCAATCTTGGCTCACTGCAACCTCTGCCTCCCAGGTTTAAGCGATTTTTCTGTCTCAGCCTCCTGTGTAGCTGGGATTACAGGCATGTGCCAACACACCCAGCTATTTTTGTATTTTTAGTAGAGATGGGATTTCACCATGTTGACCAGGCTGGTCTTAAACTCCTGACCTCAAGTGATCTGCCTCAGCCTCCCAAAGTGCTGGGATTACAGGCGTGAGCCTCCGTGCCTGGCAGAGGTGAATTTTTTTGTTTGTTTTCTTTAGGTTTTTAAACAGTTAAAAATATTTTTTACTGGAATATTTTTGGGACCCAGGGAATATATTTGCCTAAACTGCCTACTTTTAAAACGATTATTATAGTTTTTTTTTTCTTTTTTATTTGATTGGTATGTTCAGGAGTTTGGGCAAAGAATGTCTTGAACACTGGTTAGAGAGGTGTGTATGGAGTTGTTCAGCCACCACTGCAATGCAGCTTTAAAACATTTCCTTCACCCTAAAAGTTCCCTTATGCCCTTTGGCAGTCACTTTTCCACTCCCACCATCAGCCCCAGGCAATCTGTG
>PVKP010041053.1:0-19035 GCA_004027715.1 Plecturocebus donacophilus
GCCCGCCACTGCCCCCAAAAGTGCTGGGACATATGATCTTTTTATAAAGGTAATAATACTATTTTTGCCAATGGTAATAATGCCATTTTATTTGTAGGTCACTAAGTAAAAATATATTATTAGTAGAACTAAAAATATGTTTTCTACTTCTTCTTCCTTTTCCTAATAGAGATTAGTCATCCTTCATCCATGTTAATGGCTTAAACCAATAATAGAAATGATTAATGACTAATCTAAGGGATATTTAAATTTGACTTAGGAGTAAGCTATCAATTTTTTGCAACAAATTTACCACTCAACTTATTTAACACTATGGCTAACTTTTAAAAATAACTCCTGTTGTTTGTCTACATCTCTGATCATTCCCTTAGGTTGGATTGCTAGAAGAGGAATTACCAGGCCAAAAAGTCTGAATAACTTAAAAGTTCTTGGTACATATTAGCATAGTCTAATATCAAAAACAGGGTGTCTACATCAACTTCAGGTAACCAAGAAAACTCCCTGGGGATTAAATGTTGCTATAAATAATACTCTAAAAATAAAATCTAATAATGTATTACAAATAGATCTTAGGCTTTGCAAGCCAGAGAAAACTTTTACTTAGGATGGCATTCACACCAATTAGTGCATTTGTGCATATAAACATAAACAAGCACAAATGATACACAAAGAAAATGAAAAGTGGAAGAGCCCACAGATTCTGAAAGAGATAAAAAGAAATCATGAAATTATGTTCTCCTTGTAAAAAAGCAAAATTTATTTTGTACATTCCATACTTTCTTACCTAACTCTATATAGTAATAATAAGTTTTCTGTTGTAATGATCAGGTTTAAGATTAGAAGAAAAACTGGAATTTTAAATAAAGATCAACAAATTAGTCTTTAAATTATGTTAACTGTCTATTTCTGCAAATTAGCATTCTGCACAGTACTGTTTTCATAGATCTTCAGAAAGGAGTAATTATGTAAAAAATGACTCAGATTCTCCAAAAGACAAAGAACTTTGTTACTGCAAAAGTTTCACGAAAGGCAAATTTAAAGCTATTAAAAGTCAAATCTTAAAAACATGCTTTTTTGACAATCTTTGTTACAAGGAAGCATATAATAATTCTATAAATCACCAATTACCAGGATGTTCTCAAATACCTTGTACATTTGCAGAGAAGTGGTCCCTGGGTGTCAAGCTTATTGATTTTGAGAAGTCAACCGTAAGCCAACCTGTACATTTTACATCACTTGACACATTTTTCTTTCCTTCTTGCCACAGCCAAGAAGTGAATTTTCTCTGTCATGATTGTAAGCAGAAAGTTGACAGATTTCAGAACACTAAGCAGGAAGTTTGGCACCTGAAGCATTTTCCTTCAGACCAAGGGGGCATGGAACTGTTTGCTGGAAGGGGAAGGGTTTGAATGAGATCACAAAAACTAAAGCTCCTGGTTCTTTGAATGATGCTTTCCCAGGAATCTGGGTGGGAAGAAGCCAAGGCTCAAATTCTTTGTCTTTTCAGCAGTGAATAGGAAAAAATCAACTTTTGAGTGATGTCTCAGCAGTTACTTTCACTCAGTTTTGCCTCTTCGGCCCTAAAATGAATGAAACGTTTTCAAAGCAGAGGGCAGTGAGTCAAGCAGAAACCGGGAAAGTACATTCCCAGTTCCACGAAGTCCCGAAGCTTGAATACAGTACTCTCACGGGCCCTGTAAACAGGAGACCAGAAACTGAGCAGAGGACAGATTTTAAACCCGGGCGCAGGAGGGGGGAGACTATAGGACTAGGATGGGGTGAGCACCACATGTGGCTTTAATATCCAACAGCGGCTAGAGTTCATCACCCCGCTGCTCTCTCTGTACCCCCACACCAGAATCCTGTGTTCCAAACATCCTAACTAAAGCGGCCACTGCCATGTTATCTGAGTGACGAACTCAAGCTCCAGCACATTCAAGGATTTTTTGTTTTTAACTGAGTGTACCTGAATGTAGCCGGCTGGACCTTTAATCACTGAACCAAAGCTTTAAAACGAAGTCTCCAGGAAAAGTCGAGAAGGGAAAACAACAGTGCACTTGAGCAGACTGGGTAGTGGGGTAAAAGAAAAGTGAGGGAAGATGGGGAAGCCGGGATTCCCTGGACTGGCGCTTTCTCCTCTCCAGCTCATTTTTCAGAGCCAGCGCTCTCCAAGGCTTCCGCAACTCAGTGAGTCTCGGGGCAATCACAGATCCCCGCGGGGGTCGCCGCGCCCGCGAACACAGCATCCTCCCGCCGACTCCCGCGCCTGCGCCGCCCCGACCCGTCCCGGGTCCCCGCACAGACAATGCCGAGCGCGCTTCCAGCGGCCACTCTGGGACCCGCGTCCCGCGCCGCCCCGACGTCCCCCTGCGTCTGCCGGGGACACTCACCGACACCAGGAACTCCAGCGTGCCCACATAGTCCCGCTCGGTCTTCTGGAGCTCGCTGAGCACGCACACGCGCAGGCGAAGCTGCTTCTCCAGGTCCTTGGCGCTCTCGGCGCGGCTGTCCTCGCTCATGGTCGGCGGCGGTGCGCGGCGCTGCCCGCCTGCTGAGCGCTGACCCGCGCGCCCGCTGCTGCCCGGCCCCCGGCGGCGAGAAAGGAAAGTTGCCGCCTCCGCCAACTCCGAGGAGGGACAGACGACTTTACATGCTGGGGACAGGCTGGGCGCGGGGAGAGGAGGGGATCGGGCTGCAATCCCGGCGCGGGGGGCGCGGGGCTGCGCAGAGGAAACCCCGGGGAGTGGGGGCTCCGGCCTGTCCCTGCGCGCCCGGCCCCTCTGCTCTGGCCTCACTCGGCCTGGGCTGGAGGGGAGGTGGCTCCGGCAGCCACAGCGGTGACTTGGACGTTAATCAAATGCTTTGTATCCATGTGACTCCGACCCTTTACCCTTCGCCAAATCTCAGGAAAAAGGAAACACAACCCTGGGGAAGTGCTGCGTGCTGGCTAATCACACACACGCGCAGGCACACACACACACACAGAGCACTCGAGATGGAACTCACGGGCGCGCGTGCACACACACACACACACACACACACACACCAGTTCCTGAGATGGAACTCACAGGAGGTTCCCAATCCCAGGGACACACTCAACGCGCAGCTCAAGGGTTACTCCTGAGACTCCGCTATTGTTTAACTTTAATGTGTTTTGTACAAATCCTGAAAGCAAAGAAACAAGTGCCCACGGTTACATAACTGGATGGGAACAAAAACAACCACGGTATTGACCCTCCGGTCTTTGAAAAGAAACACATTGATTTTTGGTTTCATTCAGGCACAAAACAGGTTTGCTTTTAAAACCCTCCAACTGAGAATAGTTCACAGGGCAGACACCCTCCAGTCTGAGCTTGGAAAGTCAATTAGCATAATAAATGAAGACACTATGGGAAAATGACAGCCTCTGCCCATGCAATAAACCCCAGATAAAATAAGCATCACCTTTGTACTGTGCTGTTTTCCATGTCTATAAATTTTTTCAACATCAAGATGGTGTGTAAATCCACCGAGAGGCGAGGATATTTGTGCCGGTTTTGTTTCTAAGAGCTGCTGTGATTTAAGACAGTGTCACTAATTGAAAAGATGAAGCTGTTGTTGAAAGCTCATAAGAAGATAGAAAGCTAGATAGATACGGAAATAATCTCAGGTTTGGAAGATAGACACACAGAACATTCTTGATTTTAATGTTAAAGTTTATTGCCTTTTCGCACTTGGAAACTAAGCCTTAAATATTTCCAATACATTTAACAGACAAAACAATTTACATACATTTTTGTCTTGATATTATCCACATATATTTTCCATAGTCGTGTTAGGTCAACTTCAAGCAGTCTAAAACTAATGGCACTTAAACTGAAGAGTGAATAGTGTTGATGCAAGAAAGTGGTGTGTTAATTTGTTGCAGTCGCTGAAAGCATTAGCAAAACTTTAAAACATAAAGATGCTTTTCACTGTATATACATTGAAATAATTACCTATTGGTTTTCCAGATGATGTCTTTCCAGATCATGATGTGACCATTCCCCTCTGTAACCACACAAAGACAGATTGTACTTTCGTATATTAAAGACACAATTTTTGAATGATGTACACAGAGCTGATGGGCAAGATGCGATTTTCCTCTTTCATTTTACAAATGACTATTTAGAGGTAACCAAGAGCAAAGGGCAAACAACAATGGCTTCACACCCTGTGGCAGAAGAACAAAGGGCAAAGCACATTAAAGAGCAGACCTCACAGCACCTAGTAAACAATAATCAAAAGAACCAGAAGACACACTAAGCACACATACAGACATGAATGGGAAACTCAAACATAACTGAACCGTCTCCCCATGTACTACAAGCAGCATTTCTTCCTCCCCAGGTCTGCATCTTTCCCTAGGGAAAAAAGCAAGTAAACAAAGCAACTTTCCATCAGTTGTTCTCCTACATAAAATAGAATTTCTTGTACTAATTGTCCCCAATGGAGAACTGCTTATGCAATTTCCTTCTATTAAAAAAAATTAGTCTATGGACAACCCGTTAGGGCTGCAGGCTTATCTCTGAAAGCAGGACACTTGAGTCTGAATCATTAATGGTGTTTTACCCATCCAAAGCGTTTACTTCAATTCCACAAACATTCACTGGGGATCTCTAAGAGCATTGCATAGTGCAAAGGTCCAAGAGCCACAGAGACCCTGATCTGCAGGCACATATTTCTCAAGGTGGCTCACAGACCACTGAATTACAATCACTCGAGGTCTTGTTAAAATGAACATTTCTGGACCCCACCACAAATTCGTTGAATGAGAATCCCAGAGATATCTGCCCTAAATTCTCTTATCAGGGTCTTCAGATTGTTCTTAAACTGACTAATATTTGAGGACCACCATCTAAAGACTTACAGTTGAGTCAGGAAGAGGGTCAAAGTGACATCTAACTCTGTTTAAAAGGTCAGATGCAATGAATGCTTTGCAAAAGAAAAAAAAATGGTGCGATGGAAGCTAGCAGAAAAATATTTATATTTAATTGTGTAAATTCACATTTCTCTCAGAAGTGCTTGTGTAGAAATTCTTAAGATATTTAAAGTTTCTGAACACACTTCTCCTCCTTGGTCTACTCCTCAATATCATTTATAATTAGTGAACAACTTCAGGACACCATGTAGTGCTTTCTGCCAGCCAGCTCTCAATGTCTTCTGTTGTCCTGGCTAGAGTTCTTAACTCCTCATCAAAGACATAAGAGCATAAGAAAACAAGGCTGGAGTATCTGGAAACCTTCACTTTGATGGTAAATAAGGTCTTTCATAAACTCTGAATGTGTTGTATCCCTCCTCACTTCCTCTATTGAAACTTTAGGCTCTGTCTGCCAGGAAAAGGAAAGCAACAACTAAAATGATGGACAGGATCCAGTTTTTTCCCTCAAATACTAATGAGGTTGAAGCATCCAGTGAAAAGGAGATGGGAGAAAAGAAGATAGAGGAAAGACTGAGCAGGAAAGTAGCTCAGCCACTGAATTTATTTCATATGCATGAACTTGGTGTGGTTAGAATCCATTATCATATGGGAGGTTAGGGCTGGAGAATCACTTGAGCCCAGGAGATCAAGGCCACTGTGAGCTATGATCACACTACTGTACTCTAGCATAGGTGACAGAGCAAGACCTTGTCTCCAAAAAGAAAATAATAATAATAATTTGTTATCATAAGGTTCAAAGAGCCAAAACTTAGTACACAGTAGGCTTCCTCTGGTCAGGCCCAGAGAAAGACCACTCCTGTGCTAAAAGCCTAAAAAGTACAAAGCTGCCTTTTTGGAAAAAGAGAGCTCCTTAGTCATATTTCAGATAGACGTCATTTTAGCCTCTCTGCTGTTTCACTAGATCAAATTTGATGCTAAAGATCAGTAAAAGATACACCCCAGACAAAAATAGAAGGCTTGCTTTACTGCATGGCTGTCTTGTTAAAAAGAGAACTCTAAGAGTCAGACTGCTCTTTATCAGTAAATTATACAGTAAAGATCTTTATACAGTAAAATTGATTCTGCCATTTTGTTTGGTACTCTGGATGATGATAGACAACTCTAGATCATATGTATATCCACACATACACATAAATAAATTTATATATTTCCATATATATTTTATATATGATATATAGTATATGTTTATATAGCTATATATGCATGTATACACATATGTATATATGTGCGTATATATAATGTACATATTATATACATATAATTATTATATAGAGTAAACTATCATAGACACTTTGGAACTATATTGACACACATTTAGGACTCTTGGACAATAATTAATTCTAAAAATATTTATTTATTTTACAATTCACGCTTACTCCTCCAGTTACTTCCGCTTAATTTTTTTTTGGCAATTTAGTCGTATCAAGCAGAGAATGTCCTAGAGCATGTAATTAATTCTACCATACTAGTATAAGAATTTTAGAATATGTATTGCTTAAAGGACAAAATACAGCTTTCATAAGCCATATTTTATTCTCTAATACAATATTTATGACATGGCAAACTAAATTAATGTTTGGATGGTATTATCTTAGCAAGAATCTAAAGTTCTTAAAGATGCAATTATTTTCAGATAAAATCATCATCATAACCATCATCTAACATGGAATGGATAATCACTTTCTCATTATGAAAACTTAATCTGCAATCATCCAAGTAAAATAAAAAGACAATTTTTGTCTGCGAGTTGTCTCTGAAGAATATCAACCTTGCAGTGTCCACCCTTCCCATCACTTCCTTTAAAAATCTGCAACTGCACATGCTTTCAAGCTATGCTACATTACTCTTCATCCTGGAAAAATTTCTAAAGAGCTCTATTCATTGCCTATGGCAGGCAGAAGAATGAAACCCCAAAGATATTTGCATCATCACCCCTAGAACTATAAATATATCACTTTACAAGGTAAAAGGCTGATATGGCTAAGTTAGGGGACCTTGAGAAGGAGAGATTTTTCTGAATTATATTGGGATTTGGGGGGTAGTATAAGCACATGAGTCCTTAAAAGCAGAGAAGCTTTTCAGCTATGATTACAGGGGAGATGTGACTGGAGGAATGATTAGAGCTATGCAACATTGCTGACTTGAAGATGGAGGAAGGAACCACAAGGCAGGGATCATGGGTAGCCTCTAGTATCTGGAACAGGTCCTCCAGAGACCTTAGAAGGAACACAGCCCGGTGAACACTTTGATTTTAGCCCAGTAAGATTCATATTGGACTCTTTAACCCACAAATCATGAAGATAATAAGTGTGTGTTGTTTTAAACTACTCAGTTTATTATAATTTGTTTTTAGTCGCAAAAAAAGAACGAATACATTGTCTTTACTTCTTTACCTCCCAATCTTTTCTCAACCACTAGAATGTGACTACCCTCCCACTGCTGCAGTAACCTCATCTGATATAGATCACTAATGTCTTTATGTTTTTAATTCCAATGCATGCTTTTCATTTTTTGTCCTATTTGACCTTCCTGCAGCATTTGACAGTGTTGATTCTCTCTCATTCTAGGAAAACTCTCATCCTCTGCCTCCTAAGATGTCAGTGTTCTCTCTTTCTTTGGATACTTATACCCTTTCCTTGTGAAGTTCTCTTTCAGGATCCATTTCTAAATCTTTAAATTCTTAAATTGATTTCTTCCAGCTGATGTTTTTTGGAGATTGGTCCTCAGCCTCCTTTTTCTTATTCTCTTGGGTTATTTATTCAACATTTCCTGTTCGCAATTAGTCAAGGATTGCCCAACTGGCCATTAATTGATTCCTGTACTTCCTTGTTGCCCATGCATGAGTGCCAAGAGGCTTACACAGATAAGATTTGCATCAGGAAGCAAGAAGGATGAAAGACTCTTTGCTTGTTCCTGTATGCAGTTGTGGAAGCACTTGTGGAACTGGTCTCATGGTCATCAGAAATAAAAGAAGAGGTCAAGAGAGTTGTTCCTGGAATACAAGAAGGGTCTGACCCTGCTCCAAATCCTTCAGAATAAAGGCAAATGTCATGTATCACATGAAGACTCTCTGGCTTCATTCCATGCCACTTTCCACTTTGCAATGTGCACCCCTGCCACCGTAGAGTACTTTGACAATTCTTACCATGCCAAGCTCCATAGTGCAGTCTTTTTCTTTTAGCAAAGTACTGATTACACTTTATCATAATTGCAGATCAATTGACAAGAATTTCTACAGACAGACAACAGTGTCTTGAAGGAAAAGACCCAGAGCCTTCCCAGATCCTGGCATACAACTGTAACTCAATAAACACTTGCTAACTGAATAAATGAATGAGTTGATGGAAGAATAGAACACAGTAGAACTCTGTTGGCCTTCTAGAGCCTAATCATTCTATCTGTAGACAAGGATAGAGGTTTTTTGTTTCTCCTTTATCCATTCTTTAATAAGAGAAGCCAACATAAATATTTGTGTAGTCTCCTCAGAGAAAAATGTTCTATAAGTAAACAATCTTTGCCATGGATTGTGAGCCTGTGTAGAGGAAAAGAGGAAACTACAAATATCACATTGATTTTATTGTATTCTCAAGGAAGTATCACTTGTCTTACCTGAAATACGCTAATCACAGAATTAAATCCATCTATCCTGCACCCAAACGAACCACAGAAAAACAGAGTGAAAGAAATGTATAATAGTAAGTTCAGGAGAGAAATCACAATTACCAAAGCACAAAAACAAGTTTACTGAAAATAGATATTTAATGTATTAGGCCTCTTTTAGTAGTGCAGAAGAATCTCTTTCTTCTGGAATACTTCAAGAGTCATGTAAGTATAAAATGGAACCATGTAAAATAGTTTTCTTCTACCATTAAAAAAATTATTACGCTTTATTTTTTGAACAGTTTTAGGTTTACAGAACCAGTGGAAAATACAGAAGTTCCATATAGAACCTCATACATCTCCCCCAGCTTCCCCTATTAACATGTTGCATTAATGTGATAAATTTGTTACAATTGATAAGCCAACATTTATATAGTATTATTAACTGAAGCCTGTACTTTACATTAGGATTCACGCTTTATGTTGTACATTTTATAGGTTTTGACAAATGTATAATGACATGTATCCACCATTATGATATCTTTCAGAATGGTTACACTGTCCTAAAACTCTCCTATGTTTTACCTACTTAATCCTTCCTCCCTCCCTCCAAGCCCCTGGCAACCACTGACCTTTTTACTGTCTCCTTAATTTTGTGCTTTTCAGAATGTCATATGGTTGGAATCATACAATATGGAGTCCTTTCAGATTGTGACATATATAATGTCTGTGTCCAGATTCTTTTTATTTTTGTATGTGGATATCTGGTTTTCCAGCACCATTGGTTGAAAAAACTATCCTCTTTCTACTGAATTACTTTTGCTACTTTTCCCAAGATCCATTGACCATATTTGTATGTGTCTATTTCTGGCTCTCTATTCTATTCCATTGACCTATTTGTCAATTCTTTTGCCAGTACGATACTCTCTTGACTCCTGTACATCTCTATAGGAAGCAATATAGTAAGTCTTAAGGCCAGGTAGTGTCAGTGCTCTGACTTCATTCTTCTCCTTCAATATTGTGTTGGCTATAATAAGCCTTCTGCCCCTCCACATGAACTTTAGAATCAGTTTGTTGACATCCACCAAATAACTTGCTGGGATTCTGATTGGGATTACATTGAGTCTATAGATCAAATTGGCAAGATCTGTCTTTTTGACAATATTGATTCTTCCTATGTATACACATGGAATATTTCTCCATTTATTTAGATCTTCTTTTTATCTTTCGTCAAAGTTTTGTATTTTTCTTTATAATTTAAACATACTTTCTTAGATTTCTCCCTAAAGTATTTATTTGTTTCCTTTTTGGTGATAATGCAAACAGTCTCATGTTTTTAATTCTAAATTCCAATTGTTCATTGCTGGTATGGAAGAAAGCAATTGATTTTCCTAAGTTAACCTTGTACCCCACAAGCTTGCTGTAATTACTCATTATTTCCAGGAGTCTTTTTTGTTCATGTGGGGGATTTTCTACGTGGACTATCATGTCATTGGCAAACAAGACAGGGTTACTTGTGTCTTCTTTTCCAATCTTTTATTTTCATTTTATTTCTTTTTCTTGTCTTATTTGATTAGTTAGCACTTTCAATGAAAGCTGACATTATTACCTTAATTCCTGGTCTTAGTGAGAAAGCATCCAGTTTCTCACCATTAAGTATGATGTTAGCTGTGTGGTTTTTGCAAATGTTCCTTAGCAAGTTGAGGAAGGTTGTGTCCATTTTTAGTTATAATTTTAATACTGATATTGATAACCTTGTGCCAATGTATAACACGTAAGCTACTGTTACTTGTTTTTGAAAATCTGAGCAATGTCTCTGGCCTGGACACTATACCCAGTTAGATAGATGATTAGCAATTCTGCCCATCTCTCTGCCTCTCACCACCTTCTAATTCTACTTTCTGAGTTGTATCTTTAGTAGCAGGTTTGGTAATATTTAACTTGAACCACATGTAAGTCACCCATATTTCTTTCTAAAAGCTTAAAATTAATAAACAATGTATGTATTATACAATTATTTTAATAACACTAACTGCAGAAACAAGTAATATAAGATTGCATCTCATTCCCTCTGTGACCAAAGTCATAACCTTCATGGCACTCAAGGGACCACTTCTAGGTTAAATGGTTTCTGTTTCATAACACACCATCAATTGCTGGAAGGCAGGCATGACATCTCTTGGTTTCCTTAGTTGAACCATGACTTTGCTACATAGCTTGTTTGTTTTTTTGTTTTTGTTTTCTATTTTGGGGGGATCCTAAGTGGAAAGAAGAAATATATATTCTTTCTTCACATTCTCATTATCTAGCTCTTTAGGCTAGATTTTGTTTGTTTTTTCTTTCTGTTCTTCATTTTCCTCATAGCCCTCTAATTCTATTCCCAATCCAGAATGATTGCTTCAGAACCTAACAAATAACCACCCAGGGATTGTTTTCCCAAGGCCTCTGGGTGAAATCTATCATCTTTTCCATCAGAAATCTTCTCTCTGAGGCTGGACGTAGTGGCTCACATCTGTTATCCCACCACTTTGGGAGGGCAAGGCAGGCAGATAACCTGAGGTCAGGAGTTCGAGACCAGCCTGGCCAACATGTTGAAACCCCATCTCTACTAAAAATACAAAAATTTAGCCGGGCTTGGTGGTGGGCACCTGTAATCTCAGCTACTCAGGAGATTGAGGCAGGAGAATTGCTTGAACATGGGAGGCGGATGTTGAAGTGAGATGAGATTGTGCCACTACACTCCAGCCTGGGCAACAGAGAGAGACGCCTTTAAAAAAAAAGAAGAAAGAGAGAGAAAAAAAGAAGAAAGAAGAAAGAAAGAAAGGAGGGAGGGAGAGAAAGAGGAAAGAAAGAGAGAGAAAGAAAGAAAAAGAAGGAAGGAAAGAAGGAAGGAAGGAAAAAGAAGGAAAGAAGGAAGGAAGGAAGGAAAGAAGAAAGAAAGAGCAAGAAAGAAAAAAGAAAGAAAGAAAGAAAGGATAAAGAAAGAAAGAAAGAGAAAGAAAGAAATCTCTCTGGATGTATTAATTTCCTGAGGCTGCTGTAACAAAATACCAGTATCTTACAGTTCTGGAGGCTAGAGGTTCAAGATCAAGGTGTCTGCGGCATGGGGGAGAATTCATTCATGCCTTTTTCCTATTTTCTAATAGCCTCACACATTCCTTATCTTATAGACGGTGTTCTCCCTGGGTCTTCACATCATCTTTCCTCTATGCTTGTCTGTCTCTGTGTTCAAATTTTCTCTTTTTATGACAATACCATCATATTAAACTAGGGCTTACCTCAATGACCTCATTTTAACTTGATAATTCCCAAAGACCTTATTTCCAAATAAGGTTACATGCACAGGTACTGGGGGTTAGGACTTTGACATTTTTTGAGAAGACAGTTCAACCACCACCACTTGATATTTGCATTTATTTTGTTGAGTTATGTCTCAAGTAACTTCCTCAAAAAGGGTACAAGACATATAAATTTTCAGAGTCCTGGTGTGTCCAAATATAATCATTTTGTCATCATACTTTGTTGATATTCTGTGGAAGAATGCTAGCTTCAGAATTATTGCCTGTTAGAATTTTGAATTTTGAATGCATTGCTCATTTTTCTACCATTCAGTGTTGGTGATAAGAGTTAATGCTGGCCTGATCCTCTATATCCGTTGCAGAGAATCTGTTTTATCTATCTGAAACTGCTTAAAAATCTTTTCTATCTTTTGTGTTCTGAAGGAAAAAAAAAGATTTAAGGACTATGTTTACATGAGTGTTCTTTCAATTATTTAGAATCTTTCAAACAGAAAGGTGATCTGTTTTGAACTTTGGGCAAATTTTCGTATTATTTCTTTAAAATTTCTTCCCTTCTGTTATTGCATGGCCATTTCCCTGAACTTCTATTAGTCGAGTTGTACTTCCCAGAAATATTCTCTGCATCAGCCGGGTGCGGTGGCTCATGCCTGTAATCCTAGCACTTTGGGAGGCTGAGATGGGTGGATCACAAGGTCAGGAGTTCAAGATCAGCCTGGCCAACATGGTGAAACTCCATCTCTACTAAAAATACCAAAATTAGCTAGGCATGGTGGCGGTTGCCTATAATCCCAGCTACTAGGGAGATTGAGATGGGAGAATCGTTTGAACTGGGGAAGCAAAGGTTGCAGTGAGCAGAGACTGTGCCATTGCACTCCACCCTGGGTGACAGAGCAAGACTATCTCAAAAAAAAAAAGGAAATATTCTGTGCATCCTGCATCTCTTTTGTAACTCAAGTGTTCAACCTTTTTGTTTTGCTGTTGTCTCTATTTTGTTAATTTCTTTGCTGTTTTTTCTCTATGTTTTGAGAGACTTACTTTATATTCAAACTCTCTTAGAAATTTTCATTTGGCATATGATTATATGTATAACAAATGTTCTAATTTGATCCCCAATTGTTTCTTTCTCACAGCACTGCTTTTGTACTTTGGGGACACTGCCTTTTAAAATCTTTCTCTGAAATGTCTTTATTTCTATTAGAGACAGTTCTGTTTCTTAATCTTATCCTTTCTTTCATGGGTTGGTGGTCTTCAGACATCCATTCTATTTCAGAAAGAGGAATAGAATAATTTCTCTCTGTAGCAGAGATGTGTTTTTTCTATTGTTCTATGTGGGTCTGTTTTCCTGCTTCGTCTCTCTCATTGACAGGAAGACTAAGCGGGGACTTTATGTACGTGTCCGGGGCTTGTCTAGATGAAGTGAAGCCTTCAGGAGGAACAGGTAGGGAGCAGATCATAGCTGTGGAAGTTCCAACTGCCAAAATGGGAGAACTTTACTCTGAGGTATGGCACGGAATTCTAATGCTGCCTATGTAGATATTCACATTTCATTAGAGGAGAAGCCTTAGGTATTTTTCAAGATTGATGCTTCATTCGTATGCTAAAGATCAGAAAGCACAAAGAAGAGAAGAGCAAAGAAATGGACATGTCAGGAAAAGAGTAGTAAGTTGCTCTGCAGATAAGCTTCTCAACTGATTCACCCACCAACACTCCCACCTGCACCTCCCTCCTGTCACTTTGTTCTACCACTTCCTGGCTGTCTTTTCTTTGTCAGATAGGCTCCATTGTCTTTTTGTCTTGCAGATATTTGTAGAAGTTACTTTGCTGAACACATTTCTCTTTCTTTCTCTTTATGGCAATGGGTTTTCTCCTTTCACTCTCACCTATTGGTGGTGAAGGGATGGTTTGAAGAGATATAAAGAAAAGCATATAACCACAGCCAAGTACCCTGAACCATCCTCAACTGGAAATTTCGAATGTGATATAATATAGCTTACAGTGAAACATTTAAATACAAGGATTCATGATTACCAAAAAAGATCAGTGGTGTCTTCATATCTTGATTAATGACATGTGCACGTACTCTTAAACACAGGTACACATGGGAGATGTAGTAGGACGGAACACTGATTCTGAAGGGAAAGTACTGGAAACTGGAATACACTCTAGACCAGGGGTATCCAATCTTTTGGTTTCCCTGGGCTACACTGGCAGAAGAAGAATCATCTTGAGTCACACATAAAATAGACTAACAGTAATGACTGATGAACTAAAAAAAAAATCGCCAACAAATCTTATATTTTAAGGAAGTTTATGAATTTGTGTTGGGCCACATTCAAAGCCATCCTAGGTTGCACATGGCCAATGGCCATGGGTTGGACAAGCTTGCTCTAGATAAAGGAATCCACATGATAATTTTTAAAGGTAATAGTGGACAATAGGTTGTGCAATCTATGTTAAGTTTGCTGCAGAACTTGCCTCAATTGACCATTATAGATAGTAGGTAATGTCCAGGAATGAATTATGGCACCTTGTGTCCTCACCTGTTTGTCATTTGACGATCCTGCTGTTTCTATAAGAGATGGGATCTATTTTTTCCATTCTCTCAAATCTTAGCTGGTCTCAGGATCAATATTCCTTTATTAACAGAATATAATAGAAGTGATGACATACAAGTGCCAGAGATTAAGCCTTAAGACAACTTGTAACTTTCACTTTTTCTCTCTAGTGAACCTGAGACCACATGCTAGGCAAAAGCCTAGCAAAGCCTACTAAAAGATAAGAAACCACATAGAGGAAGACCAAGATACTCCAACTTGCAGTCACTATCAATTGCCAGACAGGGGAATGAGGCCATTGGGATCCTCCAGTCCCAACTGAGCTGTCAGATGACTGCAACTACATGAATGACCTAAGGCTAGGCTACTAGCTTGGTTTTGAAGGTAGACGTCTCATGAATGGTCTGGGAAAGGCTACATGTTCCTTCAGTTAAAACCAACAGCAGTTTTGGAGGTGGCAAGAACAGCTTTGACTGCAAAACCAGCTATAAATGAGAGAAGTGTTGACACACAAGAGGAGAGCCAGGGTTTTGGAAGTTTCAAACTTCCAAAGTTTCAGGACAACCACCACAGCTGCCACGCAGAATGATGTGTAGGCTTGGGTTACAGGTCATACATCTGGGTCTCTGAAGAGTGTCTCTTGTCTCCAGGATGTCCTTATCCCCTGCCACTCATGCTTTCCTTGAGGGAACGTAGAGAAGGATTGCTCCTTTTAAGAACTGCTAAGCCCTAGGAGACTGTATATTCCAGCTGCTTAGATTTGGCTGCTCTGTAACTGCAGCCCAGCTCAGGTTAACATGTGGACAGTGAGAAGAGTATCAGGGATAAGGGAAAGGAAGGGCATGCTCTCTGCAAGAAAATGGAAAAATATGCATATCATGGACAGGATTGCCTCAGCTCTCACATCCTTTTCTCACACATTTGTGTGTGTTCAGCTGCACAACCCCAACTTAATGAATTCCACTTGCTATTTTAGGATTTTGCATCTGTATTCATAATAGCAGTGTCTAAGTAGTTTTCTGGACTCTCTTTAACAAGTTCTGCTATTAAGGTAAAACTGGATTGTTAACATCAACAGGGAGATGTCTAGAAAATCTACGGTCTGGAAAAGATTAAATAACATTGAAATTACCATTTTGAAATGCTAGCTAGAAGTCAGTGATAAAACCATCCCATCCACACAAGGTGTCCTGGCATCTTTACATCGTGGAGATTAACCTAATTTACAACCCCTTTTGATATTTTCTCCTTTTTCCTGTAAAGATTTTGGTAATTTATACATTGTTTGGTAATCCTTTATTTCTTCCTAGGTTTTCTATTTGTTACTATGTAATTATATGCAATAATATCATATTTTAATCTCTCCCACATCAATGTTATGTCACCTTTCTTATTATAATATCGTATATATTCTCTGTGTTCTACTTCTTAACCAGGTTTGTGAGAGTTCTATTTTACTGGTCTGTGCATGCAACCAGCTTTTGCAAATTTTAGTCTTTATTATCTTTTTCTCTTTAATTATTTTGTCTCTTTACTGATTTCCTCTTCTCATTTTCCTTATTGCTGTTTTTCTAATTTTCTAAGATGAGCGCTAAATTTTTTTATAATGAGGAATTATATTTATCATTTTCCTTTGATTATGAAGGCATTTAAAGGTTAACCTGCTTCTATGCACAGCTCTTTTATGCATCTTATTGATTTTAACACTCTTCTCACTACTTTCCTGAGAGTTCGCAATTTCTATTTTGATTTCTTCTTTGATTCCATGGCTATTTAAGAATGTGTTTCTTAATTTCCAACCCATTCATCTTATTCATCTCTTTAATATTTCTTTATAATTTTAAAAATTATAACCGGCGATATCTGCTTTAAAAAATACATTAAGTATTTACTTGTGGGCACCTCTATGATCACTTTTTATAAATGTGCATGACCATTTAGTGGGAAAATATTATATTCTCAACTTTAAAAATGTAACATTATACATGAATAAAATTGAGATTTTGTTGAATTGTGTAATTTCATCATATTCTTAATTAATTTTTGTCTTCCAAATTTATCCAGTTCTGAAAGAGCTATATTAAGATATTCATGATAGTTATGTTTTTATCATGAGCTTGTTGAATTTATAATAGTTTGTATTTTATGTATTTAACTGCTACATTTTAGGTGCATGAAAGTTTATTGCTGTTTTACATTCTTCATAAATGATGTCCTTAATTATAACATTGTAATTATTATACTATATTTTATATTTATCACATTTAATTTTTTTGTTTTAAATTCTACCTATCTGATATCAGCATCATCACTCCCCAGTTCTTTTATTTGTGTTTTCCTGATGTCTCTGCCCCTCTGTTTATCTTCATTATTTTATTACTAGTTTTAAGAGTTCTTGAAATGAAAAAGCACTGGGTTTGCTTTCTAATTCAATCTAACAGTATCTGACTTTTAATAATAGAATTCAATCCTGTCATAAACAGTATATCAAAGTAATCAAGTAGAATTTATTTTATGAATGGAAGTGTGGTTCAAAACCAAAATATTCCAATTAACATAACTCACTAGTTAACAAACTAAAGAAGAAAAATGTTTTGATATTTCAATAGATTCTGAAATGGCACTTGATAAAATGTATGAACGATTTATGATAAAAACTCTCAGAAGGCATTGAAAGAAGTGGCTTAAATATGATAAAGGATATGGGCTCCAACCAGCCCACAAATATACAAAATGGTAAAACACTACAGTCATTTTCATCAAGACAGAAACAAGAAATGAATTCTGTTATCATAATTAAGCAATATTGATTTAGTGGTTCTAGGGAATATGTAATATTAAGATAAAGTAACTGCTATGGTCTGAATGTTTTATTCCCCCAAATTCAAATGTTGAAACCTAAGCCCCAAGTTCAGGGTAATAAGAGTTGGGGCCTTTGGGAGGTGACCAGGTTGTGAGGGAGCTCATGAATAGAATTCGTGCCCTTATGAAAGAGGCATGAGGGAGCCTGTTTGCCTCCCAGCCCCATCCTGTGAGGACACAGTGAGAAAGCACCATCTGTGAAGTACAGGACCTCACCAGATACCAGATCTGCTGGCACCTTGATCTTGAAATTCCGGCCTCCAGAACAGTGAGCAATAAATTTATACTGTTTATAATTTACCCACTATAAGGTATTTTGTTAATAGCAGCCCCAATGGACTAAGACAGAAATAAAATATCAGTAGATATTAAGAAGAGATGAAGACATTAAATACCTTTCTGCTGATATGATTGTATTCTATAATAGCATATGATTGTATGTTATAATAAGAGTACTTTTTAAAAGATAAATATGCAAAAATATAGCTTTATTGTATACTAAGAGTAAAGAGCAAGAAACAGAAATAGAAAATATACTTCGTAATATGGTTAAAAATATATAATATGTAAAACTTATTTCTAACAAAATACTTATTTGAATATAATCATGAGTAGGCTGGAAGCAATGTCTCACACCTATAATCCCAACACTTTGGGAGGCCAAGGCAGGCAGATCACTTGAGGTCAGGAGTTCAAGACCAGCCTGGCCAACATGGTGAAACGCTGTCTCTACTAAAAATACAAAAATTAGCCAGGCATGGTGGCATGTACCTGTAATCCCAGGTACTGGTGAGGCTGAGGCAAGAGAATTGCTTACACTAGGGAGGCAGAGGCTACAGGGAGCAGAGATCACACCAGTACTCTCAGTCAGGGTGGCAGAGCAGGACTCTTGTCTCAAAAAAAAATATGTATATATATATATATATATATATATATGCACAAGCTATTATTAGTGATCATATAACAAAATCTTAAAAAGAGGGTCTTTATATCATAAAAATACTTGATGGAAAGGGCAAAAGAGATTTGCCTTGCAAACACTAAAACTTAATACAAAGCCACCCTAATCAAAAGAATATGATATTACCAATAGGCAACTACATTACTGTAAAAGAATAAACAGCCAATACAAATGTGTATGTAGAAATTCAATACCTAGCAAATGCAGTATTCAAAGACAGAGAGGAAATGAGACTTCCACTTCAGGCTATGATGGAATAATATGGACTGGATTTAGTCCCTCATCTTAAACAACCAGATAAGCAGATCTGGCATATGAAACAACAGTTTTTAGACGTGTGATTCCCAAGAAAGGTGAAATAAACAATATGAGACCTATGAGTTGAGGAAGCTTGGTACTCAAGGGCAATAATTCAGAAAAACTTAGGTTTAGATGGCTCCTACCACCAAACCACTGGAACATTCTTACTTCTTCTGTGTTAAACAGTCTGAGGGGGCACCAGGCATGGTGGCTCATGCTTGTAATCCCAGTACTTTGGGAGGCTGCGGTTGGCGGATCACCTGAGGTCAGGAGTTTGAGACCATCCTGACCAATATGGAGAAATTCCTTCTCTACTAAAAATACAAAATTAGCCAGTCGTGGTGGCACATGCCTGTAATACCAGCTACTCAGGAGGCTGAGGCAGGAGAATCGCTTGAACTTGGGAGGCAGAGGTTGCAGTGAGCCAGGATGGTGCCATCTCACTCCAGCCTGGCCAACAAGAGCGAAACTCCACCTCAAAAAAAAAAAAAAAATCAC
>PVKP010041054.1:0-19028 GCA_004027715.1 Plecturocebus donacophilus
CTTTCATTCTTTTTATAAAAAAAGAAAAGAAAAAGAAAAGGAAGAGCTAGTAAATTCTTGAAATATAATAATTGTTGCAAACATTTGAATGGTTGCCAAATGTTAAAAATATTTTTAACACCCACTTTTGACAACAAAGTTTCTTGTTGATGTTTACTATCCAGTGAAAAAATTATGATGGGCCGGGTGCGGTGGCTCACACCTATAATCCCAGCACTTTGGGAGGCTAAGGCAGGTGGATTGCGAGGTCAAGAGATCGAGACCATCGTGGTCAACATGGTGACACCCCATCTCTACTAAAAATACAAAAATTAGCTGGGCATGGTGGTGCGAGCCTGTAGTCCCAGCTACTTGGGAGGCCGAGGCAGGAGAATTGCTTGAACCCAGGAGGCGGAGGTTGTGGTGAGCCGAGATCACGCCACGGCACTCCACCCTGCGTAACAAGAGCGAAACTCCATCTCAAAAAAAGAAACAAAAATTATGATGACAAAGCCCTAAGAAGAAATTGTGAATAGCTATTTCAGGAATAAAAAGATTCAAAAGTATTTGGGAATTTCAAACAAATTTAACATTTTAGAACTTTTCTAGTTCTTTATGTTTTGTTTTTCCTATCATAAATAATACAATTTTACCCTGCACCCTTTAGATACCACCAAGGAGTGTCCAGTGTATCCCAGTATGTTATACAAATAATTTTCTTATCTATACACCATGAACTGAAAAAGAGCCGCTGACTTGGGGAACACCACCATTTAGGGGGTGAGTAGAAAGAGTAGTCTTTGAAGGAAACTAGAAAAGGTCAGTGAGAGTGTAGGTGTCAAGTAAGGATAGAGTGACACCAAGGAAGCCAAGGGAGGTAGAGGGAGGGAGTGGTTAACAGAGCCATGAGGCGTGGAGAGGTTGAGGACGATGACGAGGAAAGCCTTCCATGCTTAGCACCTAGAAGATGATTGATGTTCTCAAGGGGGCAGTGCCAGTGGAGTGCTGGGGATAGGATAAGGTTTGGTATAGGCTAAGGAGTGAAGAGGAGTTAGCATGTGGAAGCAATGAAATAAATACAAATCTACGCTCTCAAGAAGCTTGATTTCAAGAGATAAAATGGATGACATCTAGAGGGGGAACCATATACAATTAATAAGAATTGTGTGGTTCCTCCACAGAATTGGAGAATAGAATATATTCACGGGTTGGCATAAAATAGCCAGTTGAGAGAGAGCGGTTATAGCTATAGGAGAAAGGGGAGAATACACATAATGAAGCAACCTCTTAGGAAATAGGAGAGAAGATCAGAGTACCAGGAAACGCATTAGCCTAGAGCAAAAGGGACACCCTTTTGGAGATGAATGTGAGGTTCTGATACCAACATACTGCCATGTAGCTACAAGCAGTGGAGAGCATATGAATATTATAGTCTGGATTTTTCTTAGTGTATTAGAGGGTGAAATTAATCTAGAAGGAAGCTTGAATGAAGGAAAAGAAAAAAGATAAAGCGAGCTTGAGAAAATGGTCAAGTTTGATGTTCGGAGAGACTTGATATTGTAATGGTGCTCACCTGAACAGCTGGGTGATTTTTCTGCCACTATATTCAGTAAGTGGAAGAGTAGAGAAGACAAATGTGTGGGTTAATCCAAGACTGGGACTTTACAGAGTCACCGTCATGGTGAAGGTAGGTGGCTGGAATGGTGAGAGTGCTGGAAGAATGGCTGATGAGACACCATAGGGTTTGGGCAACATGGGGAGGGAAGTGAAGCCACTTAATGTCTCCCAGGATATACTGGGTCTAGGAGTAAATCAGATGTGAGAGTTATCAAAGAATGAAGGGGTAGAAGACCACATTTTATGCAGTGTTTGAGGGGGTGTTGGGAATTTTGTTTACGATGAAAGATGGTTTTGCTGACCCACAGGGGAAAACTTAGGGAAGATAAAGGGCAATGAAGAGAGAATTCAGGAGAGAGGGAGCACAGGGCAGTAAGAAAAGAGAAGAGAGAATCACAAAGGCTGGCATTTTGATTAGGGTTTTAGACGTTTTAAGATTGCAGGAATGGGAGGCATTAGTGAGGTCAGTAGGCCTTGATGTCATGGGGGGGGATGCAGGCTCAATGCCACACGGTAAAAGGACCTTCATGAAGGTGGTGGGGGCCTTCCTCAAGGTCATAAACAGGATGCGGTAAGAAACCATTCAGTGTCCGCCAAAAGCTGGAACTGCTTCAAGCCTCAGTTCCAACTGTGGCTCTTCCGGGATGCTCTGTGTCACATGTCCAGGCAGGGAGCAAACATTTGGTCCGTAGGAGGCTGCGCAAAGCAATGTGGTGTGGTAATACGGTTGATTCGGAAGTAGTTCCACTCGTGTTTCATCTCAGTTTCACATTTAAGGAAGTGTTCTGGACAGGAGGCCCCTGATCCAGAGTCCGCAGGTCAGGCTGGAGTTCCACACAAGATCAGGAGTGCTGCCCTGTGCAAACCCAGTGACTGTATCAGTCCAACCCTTTGCCTCTGGGTCAGTCCTACTAAAACAACAATCTTGGCTCAAAACAAAAAAGCATATCACCACTCAACTTCGCTACTTGAAATGAAACTAGAAAAACAGCCTCAAAACACCGGTAATTCTTGATTCATCTTTTTTTTTTTTCCCCTGAAGGAAATAGGATTGTAATAACTATATTATTTCTGTCCTCCTAAATGGGATATGATAAAGTTATACAGCTTTTTGATTATTTAAGGTTCTGATGCTGTATGAATCCTTCATTTTGCCAGTTAGCTCAGGTGATTTGATGAAGTACTATCTGTCGGGGAGTGCTATTTGAAGCGTCCTTTTTTAGAAATAGGTAAAATAGTAATGACATTATAAAACTTCTTTTGTAAAAGCCACCAGGCGTAAGTATGACAAAATGTTAATGCTTTTAATTGTATGCTCTTAAAGGTATTTTGTATGTAAAAATGAAATTTTGTTTTTTTGTTAGATACTTTTCTTCTTCTTTTATTTATTTATTCTTTTTGCAGCTGACAACAGTAAAAAATAATGGGGGAGAAGAAGGGGTACATTTAGTATGAGTTGTGATACCATGTATTTAAATGATGGCCCCACCAGAAACTTCCTTCTGTCTTCTTGACTCTGCTCCATCTGCTCATCACTGTGTCAGGCTCTCTTCCTTACACTCCATAGAACAAGGAACATATCTGGTGTTTTGGGATATTTGTTTCCTATACACCATGAAAGACATTGCCCACCCCCCGAAAATGTCCATCACACACACACACACACATTCAGGAGAGTCATGGCTCATGTCACCATCCTGTCTGCTCAAATCTCATCCTTAGACTCCCATGTTAAGTGCTCCTATTCTATAAGCAGGCATTCAGTATTCAATGCGAGGGACTGCTTTCATTATCTCTGCATCCCTGCAATACTTAATGCCCAGCCTAGGATGGAGAAGGCGTTCAATCATATTAGAAGAGCTACACTGCCCGAAAGATGTGTTGCTTTAATTAAGGTTGTGCAGGGAAGAAGGTAGGAGTCTCAGGCAGTGGGTTGGTGGGAGAATGGTGGATGAGGTGAGAACTGTTGAAGTAAGGGTGGGATGATTATACATAGAAGCAGAAGTTTAAAAGTTGTTTTCTCTGAGATCGCAGTCAACTGGAAAGACAAAGAAAGAAGCTTTTTTTTTTCTGATTAAATAAAGAAATTCTAAATTTCTGAATCTCAACCCTGCTTGCGATGGCTAATTTTATGTGAAAATTTTAGGAATGTCCAGATAGCTGGTAAAACATTATTTCTCAGTGTGTCTGTGAGGCTGTTTCTGGAAGAGATTAGCATTTGAGTCAGTGGACTGAGTAAAGAAGATCCACCCTCACCAATGTGGTTGTGTACCCACCAATCCCTTGAGGGTCAACACTGAGCAAAAAGGTGGAAGAAGCGTGAATTTCCACTTTCTCCTCTGGAGCTGAGACATCAATCCCTCTGCCCTCAAACGTCAGACTTCAGGACTCAAGCCAGTGACCCCTCGCTCCTGGTTCTCAGGCCTTTGGACTTGGACTGAATTATACCACTAGATTTCCTGGTTCTGTGGCTTGCACATGGCATATCATAGGACATATATATATATATATATATATGTAAATTTCCTGTTCAGGTGAGCACCATTACAGTATCAAGTCTCTCTGAACGTCAAACCTGACCATTTTCTCAAGCTCCCTTTTCATTTTTTTGTTCTCCCTTTTTTAAGCTTCCTTCTAGATTAATTTGACCTTCCAGTACACTAAGACAACTATAAAATTCATATGCCCTCAATTACTTGTGGCTGCATGGCAGTATGTTGGTATCAGAACCTCATATTCATCTTCAAAAGGGTGTCCCTTTTGCTCTGGGCTAACACGTTTCCTGGTACTCTGATCTCTCCTATTTCCTAAGAGGTTGCTCCATTATGTATCGTCTCCTTTTTCTCCTATAGCTATAACTGCTCTCTCTCAACTGGCTCTTTCATGCCAACCTGTGAATATATTCTTTTCTCTCTATATATATATCCTATGGTTTTGTTTTTTTGGAGAGCCCTAATACACTGCTGATGACAGGAAAAGATCGTATCAGCTCAGAAACCAAAGGCATGTCTAAAGAGTGATGTGAGTGAAAGAAATACGTCAAGGAGTGTTGAGACACAGAGTAAACCACAGAGGTGTCAGGACGATGACGACTGCCTTAAACAGTTTCCACGTGACTTTGGGTCCAAGGCTTTCAAAGTCGTGGGTCCAGGACACAGGTGCTACACGTATTGTTTCTTCCTAGGCAATGGCTCCAGGTGACTCACTCCATGGCCCTCTCCGGTATTCCTTGGAGAAATAAAAACATGCTGCATCTGTGTAGAATTTCCCTCCAGAGTATTTCAGTTCAATCACTGTCAAGGTTAGGGGGAGCACTGGCCTTCCTTCTCTGTAGCCTGTCTCAACGGGAGCTAGTGTGCTTGACTCTTGCCAAGAAATGAATTCTTGATATAGATGACTAAAATAAAACTGCCTGTGAAAAGCTAGTTTATACATTCAGACAGAAACATAGTCTTAGCTGCAATTGTATTTACAGGGAAAAAATAAACAACAGAATAAACCATCAAATAACACTCGCTCTTTCTTTCTTCTCTACCCAGCTTTCCTTCTCTTTCATGCTCAACCCATGAACTCTTTGTGAGTAGTTTATTTTACCAAAGAAATTGTTTGATCAACTTGGAATAGATCAGCTGAAAATAAATTAATTTGATCAGGAGATGAGTGTCAAGAAAGCTTTAATTTGTAAAAAGGAGGTTGGGGTGGTATTCACCACAGGGAGGGAGGAAAGATGTCATAATTTGGAGATATTCACTTGGCCTCCATTTAAAATCAGGTTAGTCCCTCATTCTCACACCAGTTGAAGGGTAAAAATCACTCCAGATTGTTTGCTACTTTCCAAATATAGCCTAGATATGTCAGCTGAGGACAAAAGAGGGTCAGACCTTCTTATCGGTTCTTTCTCTCTAGGAGATTAGGAAGGAGAAATCTATTTTGTAACTCTCTAGGTAAGGAAGCATACACAATACCGATCTACTAAAGCAGGCAATTTTAAATCTGAAAGGAAAATAGCTGTAACTTCTACACCCTAATTTGCTGGATTATTTCATCCTTTGTCATGATACAAATATCTATGATGTTAGAGAGGGAAGCTTGGTCTGAGATGTGATACTCTTATCAAAGTATGGCTCATCATCACTGAATGATAAGTTGATAAAACATGACCTAAATAGTTGTTAGTAATCAGAATTTCGTTTTCCTCTGGCTTAGTTTTTCCCATCTGGTTTTGGTTTTATGGTCATCTTTCCAGCTCTGAGCAAATGCTAATATGTATATATATTTTCTTATTTTAAGAAAATAAAAATACTATTAATTGTGAAATATTGTTCAATCTTCTAAATATACAGATTATTCAGGAAATTGAGACTGAAGTTTGATATTATGCTAGAGATATATATATTAAATACCAAAGCAGCACACAGACATAAAATGAACACATTTCATTCCTGAATGCCTGCTACAGAAAAAAATGATTCCCTCTCACCCTGATACTTTGTAAATTAACAATGAGAGAGACAGAGACATAGAGAGAAGTGAGAGACAGAGAGAGAGAGAGAGAGAGAGGAAGAGAGAGAGAGAGAGAGGAAGAGAGAGAGAGAGAGAGAGAGGAAGAGAGAGAGAGGGAGAGAATGAGAAAGAATACACAAATTTACTGATTAGAATGACCAAGAGATTGGAGCCAAGTTCTTGCAGGTAACCATCAATCTCTGTTCCCAAAGGATCCTTGTATTCTTCTTCATCAGATCTTGTCTACCATGAAACAATGAAGTAACTGATCTCTGTGTCATCTTGGTTGCCTCCAGCTTGGGACCATGGGGTGTATTCCAGGTCTATTGGTCATTACATGAAAGTGATCATAGTAATAATGACAGCATATATCTATTAAGTGCCAGCTGTGGCATTAAGTGCATTATAGGCATTGTCTTTGGTTCCCACAGCAATCCTCTATGGCAGTCTGTATTATCATTGCTGCTTCATTTAGAGGAAATCAAAGTTAGAGAGCTAAAAGACTTGCTTTAGGTCACAGAGTTAGTAAAACGTGGTACAGGATTTGAAACCACATTTATACGTCAGCATATATTCTTTAGCCTCTATCTTTACAGTCTGAGGCAGGCACCTACCAGGAAAAGAAAACTACCTGGAAGGGCCGCGCCATTTCATCTATGTTCTGACTCCCGCCTCAAGCTGTGTACACCCCAACCATGCACTGTTTTTTTATGGTCCATTTCCTCATCTGTCTGTCTACTTCTCTACCCTTATGCTAGTCTGAGCTCCTTGATGGTGAATCCAGAACACTGATGTATCCTGACACACAGTAGGCACTTAATACATCATTGTTGGGTGACATAGGCTAAAAAAAACCTGACAGACTGTGTATTTATAATAATCAAGACCATAAACTTGCCCAGCCAATTCTGTATTCTTTCTCAGATACTCAATAGTTTGCAACTACACACCAATTTTTAAAATGTAGACAGGTGCAACTGTAAATACAATCTGATGCATAATTGCCATTATTATACTTGGCATTTGTAAATTTAATTATAATTATAGAATTAACTATTGCATTATATAGAAAAGGAGGATTTTAATTTAACATTTTAATAGGAAGTGTATGCATATTTACTAATTTCATTATAAAACTATCATCAAGTAATTTTTGGGTATCTATGCCACAAAGCACAATTAACTTTTTGATGAAAGATATTTTATTAGAGGCTTGTTTTACTCACAGTAATACGTTGCACTTAGCCCAGTCCTCAGATGCCCTCTAGTGTTGATGAATAGTAAGCAAGTAATAAAGTAAGTGAAAATAAAATACGTATGCAGTAGTGGCCTTTTTGTAATCGATGATCACATCTCTTCTGACTTAGCAGACACATCAAATATAAGGAAGGTAGTTTGAATGTTTGCTTTGTTATCCTGAGTTAATATAACCTTTTAGAATGTTTCATAGTATTAAAAATAACAGTAAAATAACACGTGAATACGTAGAGATGTTCATATATTCACCGTTCTATAGAAAACAATGCAACAAACATCTATGTACTAAAGTCCTGGCTTAAGAAAAATAGCAGAAAATAGAACAATAGAAGTAGAAAAGGCCAACACTCAGTTTTTGTTTCACTTAAAAGGTCATTAAAAAAGATGTCATATTGCCTACAAAGAAATTGAATAAGAAAACTCATCCCACATGAATAAAATCATTCCTCAGCCTTGTTAATAAACATGTTCTAGCTAGTTTATCAAACTAGTAAACCTTACTAAGAAAAAAGATGGAAGACTTTCATAATTCTTTGTACATAGTGAGCACTCAATAGATAATTATTTATTTTGTACTCAGTAAATGATCTTACACTAATAAATCCTGATTGTTTGAGATTTTTCAAAGATAGCCCAGGGGGAATAAGAGTTTCTATAATGTTGAAAAATTAATATCTATCTATTTTGAAATTAAATTATTCCAAAATCATTTGCAGAGGAAATTATTTTATTCACATTCTAAAAACAGAAAGAATAACTATTTAAAAAATTTACTGACTTAAAACTCTTTCAATCTTGCTATCATGCTTGTTTCTCATAACTTTATCAATTTAGACTACTTACATTTCAGAAATATTTTTTCATTTTATTGAAAATTGATATTAAAAACCCATTATCCTAAATCTGTATAAGACTATATTTTAATGGCCAACATCTCAAATTCACAGATGACAGTTTCCATTTTGTCAATAGGAAATGTAGTGTTGAAATACTCAAAAACACACAGATGCAACTCAACATGCTTTTCCCACAAGATGTCACTATGGTACCTATGAAATATAGTCATAGATGTATTTATCTGTCTGTGACCTTATTTTTTAAAAAAACTGATCAATTAAAAAAGATTCACGGGTAGATGATCCTGAAATTAAATACACATAAAATAAATGAATGTATAGATGTTCAATATCTACTACTTAGGCATGACAGCAAACATATTTATTTGGATATATATTGAAATCTTAATTATATGCATCCAAAGGGAATATAAACCTGGCAATCTAAGAATATATGTAAAATTATAGTCAAGATTATTCATTCTTAGACAAATACCCTAAAATATGGCATGCCACTCACAGTGAGACTCATTTCACCAAGTATGTGACACACTCATGGATGGTTACAGATTGAGTCTAGATATTTAACGTACATGATTTCTGATTGACTAAGAACTGGCAAATTTGTCTGTCCTTGCTTTCTGTTTTAAGTGAGCCTGAAGTTAAGAGCCAAGAAGTCAGATAGACCAGAGTTCAAAATCCAGCTCAGCCACCTGTATAACCTCTGGCAAGTTAATTAAACTCCCCGAGTCTGCTTTCTAATTTATAAAATGGGGATGGTAATATATATGTCATTGCAGTTGCTGGGAGAGTTCATTGAGACAATGCATGTAAAGCACCCAGCACAGACGAGATACTCAGTAAATAATTGTTGTCATTATTAATTCCAAGAGGGAAATGTTAATTAGAATCACATTTTATGCTTTGATCGCAGGCCTTAGCATATGAAATGCCAGAGTTTGGTTCACAGATCTGGAACTCCTGTGTCATATAATTCAAGCATATACGAAAATGTAAACCCTTGCAATAACGGGTATTATATAGTGACCTCTAATCAGGGTTTTTTTCTTTTCTTTTTTTTGTAAAGTCAACTATTTGTTTGAAGAGTAAACACAGGTCTGACCTTGCTTTTTGGACTGATTCTCTTCTGCCGGTTACTGAAACTGAAATTTGACTTCAGTTTGGCAGCTGCACATAGTTAAATATCTTTTGACCAATTGTTGGGCAGACCGTGGGATTTCCTCTCATCCTCTGTGTTAATCCCTTCATGTTGTATTGTATTGTTCTCCTATTTTTAAGCCTTTAATAGCTCCCTAAGGCTCTGAGGATAAAGTACAAATATGGCAGATATCTGCAGCTTGCCCAGTCAGTGTAATCAGCTTCAGATGTCACAGCTGGGATGTTCTTGTCACCAGCTCATCAGCTACTCTTAAAAAATGAGGAATCTGAATGCTGGGATCCTATAATAACTTGCCCAAAGTCATGCTGCTCCTAAATGACAGTGCTAAGACTAGAACCCAAGTGTTCTCACTCACTAGCTCTATCCCTGAATGAGAATGACACCTTTATCCCAGAAGAAAGGGTTATTTTCTTCAACTCAACTGCTGTTAAAAGACCTAAACCAGATTGGGCCAACGAAGAACTGCAGAGTAGTATTCGCTCATCCTCAGCGGTCGACTTATACCAAACAGTAAGATGTTTCAAAGATCATAAGAAATCCCTTTTGTTTGATATGTCCCATGTATTAAAATTAAAATTTTATGTTTTCTCTAAAGTTTTAAATGGGACAACTAAGTAAGATAAGACGGTACAACACTGCTAATCGTTTCTGCAACATGAATTGGTTTGTGGGCCACTCTGAGGTCTAAACCCCTCTGATGCTGATGGGGACTCTGTGCTACTCAAAAAGCAGCAGAGATGTGTTGCAGTAGAGCTTTGCTTCTCAAAAGTGTGATCTGCAGGCCAACAGCATTCGTTTCACCTGAGAGCTCATTTGAAATGCAGAATCCCAGGCCTCACACAGACTTTTTTTTTTGTTTTGAGTTAGAGTCTCGCTCTGTCACCCAGGCTGGGATGCAGTGTCGCTATCTTGGCTCACAGCAACCTCCACCTCCTGGGTTCCAGCGATTCTCCTGCCTCAGCCACCTGAGTTGCTGAGATTACAGGCATGTGCGACCACACCTGGCTGATTTTCATATTTTTAGTAGAGACAGGGTTTCACTATTTTGGCCAGGCTGGTCTTGAACTCCTGACCTCAGGTGTTCAACTCTCATTGGTTTCCCAAAGTGCTGAGAGTACAGGCATGTGCCACCGTGCCTGGCCCTCACTCAGACTTCTTGAACTGGAAGCTGCATTTTAACAAGATTCCTAAGGGATTTGTGTGAACACTAAAGCTTAAGGAGTACCATCTTAAGCACTGCATGAAAGAGCCTCCTGAAAGCAGAATGCTGTTTAGATCCTGTCCTGATGCTCTGGCTGGTTTTGCTCCAGGAAATATGCAAACTTCTCGGCACAGCTATTGACATTCATTTGGAAATCCAGAAATGATAATTTTCTGTTCCTTTCTTGGAAAATTATTGATTATAGCTTGTTAAACAAGGAAATAGTTCAAAAGCACTGGACCAAAATGTTTCACTGCATATTTAAAAATGATAAAAGAAACATAGCCATTTGAGAAAACTGAGCTAGTACATGTAGAAAGAAGAAAATAAACCATTTGTCAATACAGACTGACAGCTACTATTCTTACATATTGGTGTATTACTTCTCTGTTACACATACACACACACATGTATTTACTTAATATTTTTTTTTCTTCTTTTTTTTGAGACAGGGTCTCACTGTGTCAGCCTCACTGGAATGCAGTGGTGTGATCATGGCTCACTGCAGCAGCTTTGACCTCCTGGGCTCAGGGGATCCTCCCACCTTAGCCTCCCTAGTAGCTGGGCTACAGGTGCACACCACCACATTCAGGTAATTATTTTGTATTTTTTGTAGAGACGGGGTTCACCATGTTGCTTAGGCTGGTGTTGAATGCCTGAGCTCAAGTTATCTGCTCACTTTAGCCTTTCAAAGTGCTGGGATTATAGGTGTGAGCCACTGTGCCTGGCCTCATTTAATATTAATATCAGGAAGTAATACATTCACATGGTTCAAAAAAACATAAAAAGATAGGAAGTTTTTTTGTCCATTTCTGTACCCCATTTGCTCAGGTCTACCCTCAACTCCAATAGAAAACTACTTATTATTTGCATATCCTTCTGAAGACATTTTTATGTATAATGAAGTAAGCATGAATATTTATACTTTCCCCATTTTAAGACAAATGCTAGCTTTATTCTACTTTCTCACCACACGTATATCTTTTTACAACTATTAAAAGATGTACAACTCTATGTTTTGTAAATTACTTTTTTACTTTTTATTTTACCATAATCATTTCCTATGTTTTTACAGAGTTTTCATAAATGTCATTTGAAACGACCAGATAGTATTATATTGTGCATATGTACAATAATGTATTTAGACAGTAGAGGTTACTTTTGCACACTGTAACTCTTTCACTCATCTTCTTTTACTGTGGTATAAGGAGATGAGAAAGGATAAGGTTCAGTTTGAGTTGCAGAAATACATAGAGGAGAAAGTTATTTTTGAAGAGTTGGAGAATGCCCATTCTTGAGGAGGGGTGGGTGAGTATAGGAAGAGTCAATGATTTTCCTCTCACCGTCTTCCAATCCAGTCTAATACTAAATTTGGTATTGGAAAGCCAGTTAATGGGGGATTAAAGGCAAATTGAAGTTCTGATTATATGTGAGGGAATCTAACTGGAAGAGAGCCTCAGAAAGGACCTCAGAAAGGGGATGGAAGAGGGTATATATGTATATCTATCAAATATCAAGCTAAGATTAAAAAACCTTGCAGATGCAGTTATGAAGAAATATAATTGTGCTCTCTCTCTCTCACATGGTCCATAGCAAATCTGCAACTCTGACCCATTGTAAGTGGGAGCTGACTTACTGTCAAAATATTTCCAGAAGCGCCACTGCAATAGGTAATCCAATCAGTATCTCACTCTTTAGATTTCTCAGTTATTAGTAAGATACTAATGATGCAATGTCCACCAAACTCTAGAAAGCAACATAGTTAGCCCAGAAGCCATTCTTTACCACTGGGCTTCAGGGTAAAAAAGGAGCATCTCATGCTCACCATGGGTAGATTAAAGTTTTCTCAAAATCTTTTCTCACCCCTTACTCCAACTCTTGGTTACTCCAACTCCTTCGTAGGCTGGAGGTATGTGGTTAGCTACGGGGTATAAAACTAATTCTTGGCCACTTGTTTTATAATTCATAGTTTGATGGTCTTGAACCAATACATTCATATGCAGATGTGATCAAATAGAGTTAAATTCAGTCATTTTTGATAATTGCTAGGTGCATTCATGTATAACTAGTGCACATTCAAATTTATATCAGTTTTAATATAGTTGCTTTTCAGTGCCTAAAGTACGGAGAAACTTGTATGATATGTTATTCTAGGAACAATACTAGCCTGGAAGGGTCTTGAATTGCCTTGAATTTTATTTTTATGTCAAAGGATCTGCATGTTCCTGGAGACTTAAAATTTCAGCTTGGAGGTGTATTTTTTTTTTCCCCCAGAGAAAACCATCCATATCGTTTTCTAGAGAAATAAGGAAATGAAATGTCACAAGTGAGAAAACAATTTAGGTTGGAGATTTTGTATGTATGCGTACATTGTCATCAGTCTATGAGATAAATCTATGTGGGAAAATGTCATTTTGGAATTACCTTTTTACGTTATGAAGGAGGGAGAAGGAGAAACAGAGATAATTGACCCTTGCCACTTTCAGTTTCTACTGCTTTCCCTTGCAAACCGATACAATGCAGAAATACAAAATGTTTATACGGAAGCTGCTTCTTGGCAGATGTGGATTATATTCTAATGGGGCGCATTCAAAGAACACCCAAATCACTCATCGATTCTGCATCTCCTAAGCATATCTCAGTGCAGTTCCACAGCTTTGTCATGTGCAGGTTTGCACAGCTCTCTGTAATTGCTAGTTTGCTGTTTTAGCCCGGGATGAACCATACTTTCAGCAAATCTCCTGTGCAATTTAGCTTGAACAAATTTGTAAATTAAGGTTGGAGTATTAGTTGCCGAACATAAAGTAACCCTTCCGTTTACAGTTATCATGAATGTCCTTTAATATTAAATCTTCCTTTACATAGTTTTAAAAATTAAATACATACAATTGGTCCAAACACACATTTTCAGTAGTGAATTTTCCTCAGAGCATGTCAATGATGGATACAGTAACTTACGGTCAGTGGGGAAGTCCTGAAGGGGGGGAACATAAGCAGTCCCATTCCTGAACAAACCTGAGACTAGCGTCAGCTTTGAGGATTTGCAGAAGCAGCCAGGAGGAGCGTTAGGGTCCCGCAGGAGCAGGTAGGAAACATGAATAAACAATGTTTGAATTAGTTCAGCCCTTATGAAAAGCAATTTAGAGATTTCTCCGAGAACTAAAAGTAGAACTATCATTTGACTCAGTAATCCTATTACTGGGTATATACCCAATGGAAAATAAATTGTTCTACCAAAAAGACACTTGAACTCACATGTTTATTGCAGCCCTAGTCACAATAGCAAAGACATGGAATCAACCCAGGTACCCGTCAATGGTGGATTGGATAAAGAAAATATGACATGTATACACCCTAGAATACTACAGAGCCATAAAACAGAATGAAATCATGTCCTTTGCAGCAACACAGATGCAGCTGCAGGCCATTATCCTCAGTGAATTAATGCAGAAACACAAAACAAAATACTGCATGTTCTTACCAATCAGTGGGAGTTGAACATTGGGTCACACAGATACAAAAATGGGAACAATAAACCCTGGGGATTCCAAAAGGGGGAGGGAGGCAAGGAGGCAAAGGTTGAAAAACTGCCTATTGGGTACTATGTTCACTATTTGGGTCACAGGATTATTAGATGCTCAAACTTCAGCGTCATGTAATACACCCATGTAACAAACCTACCTATGTACTTCCTGAATCTACAATAAAATAGAACAAAATTTCTGAGCCAGTAAAAAATAAAAACAAAAATATTTGCTACTTAATGTTATTATTCTCCCACTTTTCCATATATTTAAGTGAGGAGGAGGCACTGGAGATATTTAGGACACGTCTTAAAGATTTTCTTTCCCTTTCATTCTTATTTCTCTACCAAAATAACTTGCTTTTAAAAATATGCCCAGGTCTTGCAGCTTGGTTAGACTTTATAGAAAAGAGTTATAGAGAAAAAATGCCGTCACATAAATAAATAAGGAAGACCAGACCAGCACATGGAGCCACAGAAGAACAAGCCGTGTCTTGAATTAGCATGAAAAGTGAGGAACAGAGTTAATGTTCCTTTAGGCTTCTTGAAGGCAGGGACGATATCCCATTTACGTTTTTACACTCACAGGTGGCCCTTCATTAAATGTTGCTTAATAAAAGAATGACTAGAAACAAAGGGCACACAGGTGACAGTCTGATATGATGCTAGGCCTGGTCTCTGATGTACAACATCAGTTTCTCAGAATATGATCTCTTGCAGGGCCGAGAACACCTTCATTCCCTTCTAGCCCATCTTTCTCCTCTCTGTCTCTGACGCCTCCCTCCTACCCTCAAGTACCTAGGGAGGATCCTGTGCCCACTCAGAAGCTGATAAATGATTGTCTAGGATGATCAGATTAGAGTCATTTATTTATAACTCTTATAAATGCTGTTGGTACCATTTTACTTTTGAATTTTAAAAATTGCCTAAGACATGTATATTCAATTTAGCAGAGTAGAAAATCTATCAAAGGAAGAAGATCATTTGCTGTGGCAATTGTTAGATCTAGCAAGGTAGATATCTCTTTGTATAAAAATCGGATCACACTGTACCTACATACTGTTTGTGTCCTGTTTTCTCTCTTTGTGACAAATATCTTTGCTAGTGGTGTGATTTTAGTAGTGCTTTATTAATGTAATGTCTTTCTTATATGCTCTACTCTAACCAAGATTAATCAGCTACAAATTTAATTGAAAAAATAAAATGGATGCTTTTAATGAATCACTAACGTTTATTATGCCTCCAGGATCCATCAAACATCGTCAGTTCTGCACGTGATATAGAAAAGGAATGGGTTCACCTCAAGAGGGAAATTAAGTTTTAAAATGCAGCTAAAAGTACATGAAAAAGTAGCAAAACCTCAAGGGAAAGCTGAGCCTTAGCAGTAAGAAAGTGATGCATGGAGAAAGAGGGCAGGTACCACCATTGTTCTCCCCCACCCCTGAGCACCTGGGGAAGGTGTAGAGAGACCCCAGCTGCTCTCCCCTCCTGTGTAGAAAAAGATCAGGAGCAGGAAAGAAGCAGCTCCTTTCAAGTTTTATTTAGGGAGATTATTTGGGTTTCAGGAAATTTGTGGCTGTTGTCCTCATACCACTCAAAATGGGAACCTGTCTGATACAAGCTTATTGACCCCAAGAAGGTGGTGCTCTGCAGAGAGCTGACTTTGCAGGGCACCGTAGAGCTGAAGCAGAGATGCACCTCAGGGACAGGGCGCTATGGACTTGTGTTCCCTCTAACACTCACAAGGGTGAGATTTTGGTTTAATACATAGAGGGGCATTTTTAAGTGTATATTTTGGTGTACTTGCAACCACCACCACTATTCAATTTCAGAACATTTTCATCACCCCCAAAAGAAGCCCTGTGCCTACTAGCAATCACTCCTTCTTCCTCTCTCTCTGCAACACTGGCAACAACTAACCTACAGCTTCGTCTGTTCTGAATATTTCATGTAAGTGGTATCATATGACATGTGGCCTTTTGTGAGAGGCAATGTTTTTAAGGGTCTTCCATGTTATAGCATGTAGCAGTACTTCATTCCTTTTTATGGCTGAACAATGTGTAGATATATCCCATTTTGTTTATCTGTTCATCAGTTGTTGGGCATTTGTGTTGATTCCACCTGCTGGCTCTTATGGATGATGTTAGTATTCGCATTCATGTACACAGTTCCATGTGAATATATATTTTCAGTTCTCTTAGAGAATCTGATGTGTTTGAATATTTCTTTAAACAAAAGTGCATGACTTTGGGAACTTTGTATTTTCTGCTCAATTTTTCTGTGAACCTAGACTACTCTAAAAATAAAACCTATTAATTAATTATTTTAAATGCACACATTATTAGCTTTTAGTGTGACTGATGATTTAAGCATGCCCGTGAAAGGTCAATGGCACACCAGGAATTCGGCTTTCTTAATGTCGATCAGAGTGACCGGCAGCCCCATGGAGAAGGCAGGCATGAAAAAAAAAGCCAGGCCAGGAAATAATGCATTTCCTTCTGGTCTATGTGGCACCTGGCCTCCATTAAGTTCTTATCCTTGACTAAGTAAAAAGGAACATTCAGTGAGCATAGGATGGGGTGTGATCTCTTGCCCCATATGTTAACCTGGAATGCTGCAGGTAACATTCTTTCCTTTGAAATAATAAAAATGATAAAATCATACAGGTTGATTGCATGAAATTAGGAAACACAGATGAGTATAAAGAAGAAATTATTTTCATATAAATTACAGATGACATTGTTAATTTTTTCAAAACATAAAATCGCACAGTATAGTTTGTTTTTTCTCTAATCAATGAACTGTGACTATATTTCAGAGACATCTATTTAGAAATATCTATAAATGTCATATTGTTCCTTTTTTATGTCCTGTTGTAAGCAAGTTTAATCATATTAAGATTTTTTTTTCTTAACAAAATATGAAGGGCGATTTGCTTTCTGGTCCAAAGTAGGCACTTCCATTTATTTTTTCCTAGGCTCAAACAGGGCTAACCATACGTGAAGCAGAGAGAATTGGATCTAACCAACAGGGACATGCTGACACTTAAAAATAACGGTGGTCTGCCTGGAAATGGCAGGGAAAACTCATGAAGAAATGAGAAATCTGGAAGGGAGAGTTTGGTTTTGTTACGGAATGAAAAAAGATAGAAAAAGGGTGTCTGGGGTCTCCTAGGGTGAGAGGTTACTGGAAGCCTGGAGATTCTGAAAGCAGAAAAAAGCAAAGTCCAGAGGAGGGGCTTAGGTGAGGTATTCCTAGGCCCGACTGCTGTGAACACCTGGGCACCCAGGCTGTGCCGGCAACCGGAGCTTCATGGATGCCTGCTGGCATCAACAGAGAATTTATTTGTGAGCACAATTGTTACCAGATTTGATGTGCTATTTCAGAAGTAATATTTTACCACCCAAAATTGAAAACTATCCATAACACATGTTCATTTGAGAGTAATTAACAAGGATAGATAATCGAAACGATAATAAATGCCATTTATTTTATGTCTTAAGGAAGTGTGAAGATATCTCTTTATAGAAATGAGATGATAAATTCTTACATTGGTGTACTGGCTTTTCTCCTATAAACGTCTTTTTGGTAGCGTGATGTTGAGATGTGCACTATCCATTTGGTAATGCCTCTGTTTGCTTTCAATTCCAGCCATAGGTAGTGGAATCAGGACGGTGTCTGGATAGGCTAAGGAGACACGCTTCCTCTGCAGGCCTCCGGTAAGTCACTACCACTCAACGTGCCCTCAGGATCCAGTAAAGCATTCGTTCTACATAGTTACAGAAAATAGGGAACCACCGAAAGGAGCATGCAGAAACTAGAAAAAAACAGAGCTGTAAAGGAATGAAACTGTAGAAGAATATTCTAGAATTGGAAAACGGAAACGGAGGTGTGAATTAGACCTTGCTGTGCTAGGAAGGAGAAATAACAAGGAAAGAGGGGCTTTCTGTTTAGTAGTAACAGTTACTGAAGCCCAGGAATTGTTAAAATAAGGCAAGCCAAGATATTTCAGGTGAGTACATGGGAAAAGATCATTGTGTCATTATTTTCTTCCTGTCCCTGCAGCGCCCAGTGTAGGAAGCCCCGCTCATTTCCTAAGGTAGGAGTACGTTCCAAGCCCCATGAAGACAGCCATATATATGAAGTTTATTTATAAATAATGAGTGCCAGTTAATAGCAGAGTTTATATCAAATTCACTTTTTTTTTTAAAGAATAAAAGAGAGAAAGAAAGAGAAAGAGAGGGGAAGTTTTTTTTTTAAGAGAAAGAAAGAAGTAGAATAAAAGAGAAAAAAGAAAGAAAGAGAGGGAGAGAGAACGAGAATCTTGCTCTATCGCTCAGGATTTCATTTAAATCTGTGAAATGCTTATGCAATTACTAGAAAGTGATTTATTTCCTATTATGTGATCACTTTTAGAGTAGGTATGATATAATATTGAAAAAATACATGTTTTGTGGATATGGGGTGGTAGGTTCTGTAAATATTTATTAAATTTGCTTGTTCCAGGTCTGAGTTCAAATCCGGTTTTTTGTTTTTGCTCTCCATTAGTTTGGTGGATCCCTTTATGTTAAGTCTTTGTGTGTCCTTGCCTATAGGAAAGGTCTGAATACAGCGTACTGATGGGTTTTAACTTTTTATTCAGTTTGTCTAACTGTGTTTTGATTGGGGCATTTAATTCCTTTAAGTTTAGGCTTAATATTGATATATGTGAATTTAATACTGTTATTTAAGGGTAACTAGCTGTTTGCCCGTTAGTTGATGTAAATTCTTCATTGTTGTAATGTTCTTTACTTTTTGATAAGTTTTTAGGATAACTGATGCTGGTTGTTCGTTTCTGTATATAGTGCTTCTTTCAGAAGTTGTTGCAAAACAGGCCTGGTGGTAATGAAGTCTCTGAGTTCTTGCTTGTTCGCAAAAAAATTTATTTTTCCT
>PVKP010041055.1:0-19031 GCA_004027715.1 Plecturocebus donacophilus
AAATTTATTCTTTTATTCATTTATGTAAACATATGTAGTTTTGTTTTTTAAATTAAAAAATAGCCATTTTGGTCAAACAATACAAAGTGGTTTTGTTTTTAAATTAAAAAAATATAGCCAGTAAGGTCAATGAGTTATACAGTTTTACTAAAAATCTGGGAGATTTCAGATTAGTTGAGGTAATGCAGATAAATTAGTAAAAGTTTTCAACTAACATATATCCCAAGTAGATGTATGTGTAATCTGTACCTTAATTGGTAAAATTAAACAACTCATCATCCTTCTTACATCCTGCAAATTTATACCTGCTTTTTTTCATCATTTCATTCATGGGAAGTGTGAAATTAAACTGGGCAAGCACACAGACCTTTACCATCCTGCAGGTTTTCTCTTATGAAATTGGGCAATTGGCTTAACCAAAGCCCTAGTCTTTTCACATGTACAATGGAGCAGCAGTACTGATGGAAACCCACAGGTCAGATAACTTTTTCAAAGTTATAACTCAAACTAATAAATGGTTAATAAGATTTTTACCCTTATACCATCATACATACAGTACTTTTGAGATGACTTGATAGGTCAGATTTCACATAAAAATTCTTGGGACTCATTGGTATTCTACGTCATAGGTAGTGAGTCAAAGAAGCTCAGCCAGAGTCCAGCTGACACCTTTTGACACCTAGCATCTAGGGCTTTCATGGATCATCTAGGGTCTTAAAAGCACATGTGAGAAAACAGCCAGAGCCACCAACCTGCATCTGCAATTTCCTCCAGCAGCTGCCCCTTAGACATCGTGTGGACCCGGAATTGTGCACACACACCCTGGCAACACAGTAAATACTTGAAAGAATGAACACACATAAGAAGATCGCCCATGCCTTGGAAGTTGATGTGGGACATTTTGGACAAAGAATTTCAAACTACAGGTTTACTTAGATAATAGTCTAAAATACAGAAAATGAACTACAGAGAGGCACATACACTTGACACCTCAGTCTCCTTGCACTTTGGAAAGAGGGATGTGTCCAGAAGATAGGGAGTGGAACCTCATAAATCACGAGTGCCCCAGCTAAAGTGCATGGGTTCCCCTTTATCGTGGTCTAAAACTGATGATTATCATACTTAATTATGAATGAGATAATGAATGCAAAGTGCTTAACATACAGGATGATACATATTAAACGTTTATGAAAGAGCAATTTATTTTAGCACCTAGTTTATGCAGATGTGTGTTCTTTTTCTTATTTCTGGGTAACTGTCCTTTAGCATCCATATATTTTGGTAACATTTATTTTTTTCCCCACTATTTAGGATATAGTAGAATCAAGTTTGTTTTTTTAAGTCTAGATTTTCATTTTATAAGAAGGAAGTTTAAAAAAATCAGTATTCAATATAGTTTTGTGAGCTAAATAAAGCCTCTTACATACCATTAAACTGTTCTAATTGCCTGTTTAGAGAAAATAAACCATTATCATTCATTCCGAATATATAACCAAGAGATTAGATTTAAAATACTTCATCAGAACTTGTGGAAAGTGCATACTTATTTTTATTTCATACTATTTTCAATTGTCCTAGTGTTTTTATAATGAATTATTTTATTGGTTTTTTTGGTTTGTTTGTTTTCTGTTTTGTTTTTCTGAAACAGGATTTCAATCTGTCTCTCAGGCTGGAGTGCAGTGGCCAGATTACAGTTCACTGTAGCCTCCCACTCCCAATCTCAAGCAATCCATTCATGTCAGTCTCCCAAGTAGCTGGGACTACAGGCATGTGCCAGCACACCCAGTTAATTTTTGTATTTTTTGTAGAGACAGGGTCTTGCCATGTTGCCCAGGCTAGTCTCAAAATTCGGAGCTCAAGCAATCTGCCTGTCTCAGCCTCTCAATGTGCTGGGATTGTAGGTATGAGCCACCTCTCCAACCCAATGAATGAAACCACACCATAACAACCCTGACAAATCATACACCATCTCTAAATTGAGTACACTTAGAGCAAGTTTAGAAATCCTTTTAAATCCTGAATAGCTGTATTCATTAGAAAACGGTGCTTTGTATTATATCAAAAATTTTCTTCCTGCAACATTTCAGGGTACCTTCATTCTATAGTGTGGAAATATATAAATTTTAATATGACGGCTCTTCAAATTTTAAAGACGATTTTCATGTATCTATGTGCCTCATAAAACATTTTTCTGTACTAACAGTCCCATTTTCTTTATAAGTCAACGTTATGTCATAAACCTTTATTAACCCAGATACCATTTGAAAGTTCTACTCAGAGTTAAAACAGTCCAGATGTGGTTAAAGTTGTAAATTTTGTTTTAAAAAGCTTTTCTTCTTCATTTTGAGTGCTAAGCATACACAAATACAGGCTAAAATTTTGTTTGATTTTTTTTGCAGTCATCACACTATTGATTGTAATTGATCTTGTAATCAATACATCATTTCTGTCATATAATGCATTTGTTTTCCCATTGAATCATAGACATATACATTCATTATAGAATTTTTCACATTTTATGTTAGTTTTTTTAATTTATGTCTGTCTTCCCTATTATTCTCTGAGTTTCTCAAGGATGAGAATTGTGTCTTCTTCATCTTTGAACTAAGCAGTTAATAAATTAAATGTTTGTTGAATAAATACAAAAAATATTCAAACTTGGGAGGTATACTTCATATTTTTAAATTGAAGAAATTAATACATGTAGTCATTATAATAAAACAAAAACCTTTACTAGAGATGTCCTTTCAGCTTAATGTTGATCTTCAAAAATACATACATATTTTTTATTATTTTTTTTCTTTTGAGATGGAGTTTCACTCTTAATGCCCAGGCTGGAGTGCAATGGGATGGTATTGGCTCACTGCAACCTCCACCTCCGGAATTCAAGTGATTCTCCCACCTTAGCCTACTGAGTAACTGGAATTACAGTCATGCACCACCACTATCAGCTAATTTTATATTTTTAGTAGAGATGGGGTTTCACAATGTTGGTCAGGCTGGTCTGATCTCAGGTGATCCACTCACCTCAGACTCCCAAATTCTCTGATTAAAGGCATGAGCCACCACGGCTGGCCAAAAATCTTTTATGTAATCTTTTAATGTGTTAAGAATATATTCAGCTAATCATGCATTGATATGACATACATAATATTCACAGAATCATAAAGAGTTTTTAAAGGGTTGTCTTCCATCATCCCCACACTAAGATTCTGACAATGCCTCAACAAATAGAAAACAAAAGTTGCATGATTTCTTTTGAGAAAACATATGCTCGTTTCTAGTGTCACAAGATCCTTAGGTTGTTGCTTTGCTAGCTGGAAACCTCTGACCAGCAGCGTCTCTGCTTGAGTTTTGCTTGGACACACTGGACTTATTCTACCCATTTAGCCTGGCAGGCTGTGCTCAGCTCATGCTACCAGCCTGGATCCCATCCCCGCCAAGGATGAGCCAAGTACAGAGTCATGAGCAAGTGCAGAATGCAGCCGCTACTCATAACCAGGCACACCATCTGCTATGGCTGGGCAGGCAGCTCCAGGTACCAGCACAGACACTGGCTTCATGCAAGGATGCAGCCGGACTAGGTGTACAGCAAGCAGCTTCTGCTGAAGGGACCAGCAACTGCAGAGCCCCAAGGGGTTGGGGGTTATGCTACAGCTCTCTTGTTCCTATTGCCCACGGCTCAGTGAGCTTGGGGGACATGTTTCAGCTATTCCAGTCCCAGCATCTCACTCTAGCCCACAGTGGCCTGGCCTCAATGCAGCATCCTCTCATATGGGGTAGCCATCCAATGCAGAGTGTGGGAGGTCTATAGTGTTACAGCTCTGGCTTAGAGAATCCCAAGGTTGTGAAGAGAAGGGTTGCCACTCTTCACTTCTGCAGTCCAACAAAGAGAAGCATGTTACCACCTGCAGCTTGGCAAGCTGGCAAGAAAAGTGTTACAGACCTTTTCACACTTGCTGTTGCACAGGTCTTGGGTTCTTGTCTCACTGTCCTGGAAGAAGGTTACATGAACAACTGTACTGTAGGGTGAGCAAGGCAGAGAAGAGTTTTATTGAGTGACAGAACAGCTTTCAGCAAAGAGGAGAACTGAAGTGAGAAGCTGCTGTCCACAGGTGGGTAGTCCCAACACGTAGCTGAGTCTGGGCTTTTTATGGGCTCAGAATGGAGGAAGTGTATGCTGATTGGTCCATGGCCAAGAAGAAGGGCATGCTGATAGGTCCATGGGTGGGCCTGGAAAGTACCGTTTGATTGGCTGAAAGGCATCAAGGAAGTTCTCACTCCAAGTTTTGGATTCTACCAAAAACTGGCAGGCTGGTTTTCATCCTTCAGACTATCTTTGGCTTGAAGTTCAGGTTTCACCAGAGACGTGTCCCTATCTGCCTATGAATTTCTCTGCCTCCTGCTGCTAACACTAGTTTGTCTATTTCATCAAATTATCACATTTTCATTTAATAAACAATTCTGGAACTTTGCTAGAGGATAATAGTTAATTTAATACATTAATATTTCCTTTATGAAAATTGTAGCATCTTCCCTTATTCTTCTGGATCCTTTACTATGACCTAAGAAGAACAAATACTGTATTTTTGGCTGAATGTAGCTTACATGAAATGGAGAATTGCAAAATAAAGTCAGATAATATAAGCTTTTGTTTTTATTTATCAGGAGAAGAAGTGTTGTCTTCACATTTGTAAGAAGACTCCAATTCTCAATACCCTTTAATATCCATCTGTTTTAACATTTTAATGTAAAAATCATTTTGTGAGACAGTTCAAACAATATTCAAAATAAAGAAAAATTTGTTACTGTGTTTCTCTCAGCTATTTTAGCATTTTAAAACATGTACTTCTAAGAAAAGACCCCTCCCTTGGTTGTTCTTTGTGTTTCAAACATACTTAAAGAGCCATAAACTTTCTCAGTAGTGATTTGGGCAAACTTACTTACTGTCATATTAAGTTCAATTGTTCTCTTTTCCCCAACAAAGAGTGGTGAAGGAAAACAAGGAAAAAGAAAGAACTCTGTTACTAGGCTTTCCTAAATGCTTCCTGAAGGGGTTAAGGGTGGCAGTGTGACAACTAAACAGGGTTGAGAGCAGATAATTTTGGTGATGACCTTTCTAAAGTTCATGAGTTACTTGGTCGAAAGATTAATCAGACAATCTTTTTGTATAACGTAGACTTCATGCCCCCCGACCCAAACCATTACACACATACCAACACTTCCAGTCTGTCATTTTTGAGATAAACTGGCCAAGCATAGGACTCAGCAAGTGATGGGGTCTAGGGAACATTTGACTTATACATGTAGCCATCTTTGGGGAGAGTGGGGCATAGTATTTGGAAAGATAAATCCTGAGAAAAGCTGAAATTTCCTGCTAATGGATATGAAAGTGTTGGGAGTATTGCTTGAGATACATGCACTGCTACTAAAATGGAACATTTGTCCTCACTGAGAAGTGAAGCCTGTGAGACATTACTTACATACCAAAGTATGTAGTGCTGTCTTCACAAAATCAGATTTAAATGCTAGAAGAGCATAACTGTGATCCCCTCCAGTGTAGCTGTTTATAATTTTTTTCTGACTTTTCAGGACATGTATTTATGGGACTTGCATCTTGATGACATGTCCACAGAACCGCTGACCTCTCTGCATAAACCTTATTTAAGATTGGTCTTGTTATCACGGCTACTGTAAACAAGAGCTAAAATTACTTGCTGCTTGCATCCTGGCCAATATTGAGCATAATTTCTCTTCTAACTGCTCTGACCTAAAGCTGCCAATTCTTCTATCTATGGACCATCTGCCATAGTAGAGGAAGACTATTGATCCTACCAAGACGATTTGTAGCAATAATTTAAAAGAGTTCTTCAGACCCTGTTTTGTTAAGATGCACTACCTAGTGAAGGCAGATATCTTTGTAACTGACTAGCTATGTAAGTCTCTTAATATTTAAAATAGGCATATTAATTATATGTAAAATAGGCATGCTAATAATATCTGCTTTATATGTTTGCTATTTGGAAGGTTTCATGGCATTTAATAAGTGTGCAATAAATGGTAGTCATTGTTACTTCTCTGTTATCACTTATGTTCCTTTTTCAAAATTTAACACATATTTTTTCATAGCTGAGAAGCAAGAAGTAAAATAATGTCTTTAGTTGAGTTCCAATGATTGGCATGAGAATTGGATAAGGGAGAAAGTCTTTAAAAATATTTTCAAATAATTTTATTATTTTCTGCTCATATTGTTTAAATCAACACTGATGCTAAATATGTACATGTATATGTTTATTTACTTAAATGTTTTTTAGAGTGTAAACATTTTTGAAGGTACATTTTCAGTTTTAGAACACAATTTGAGTTTCTGAGACTCTCGCCTTGTATATAGAGTAATAACTGCTTCTCTATCTAGATAAGTCATTTATTTAATAAACATTAATCAAACACCTACTATGTGCTGAACAAAATAAACACAGTCCTTTCTCTCATGGATTTTTCTAATAGAGGAAATGAATAATTATAAAATAATATCATATGAAAACAAAACTGCAAAATCATGTATATTATAGGGAGAGAATGATCAGGGTGCTAAAAAATTGCGTAAGTGAGAAGAAATCTAATTTGGACTTCGTGGACAGGAAAGTGGGATATAGTGGGGTGGGAGGGGCTGGCAAGATGGAAACTGCAAGATTGTGTGCTATAGGCTTTGTCCACTATGCCTACCCTCAATCATGTAAAGTAATTCTATGGTGCTGGAAATAGAGTGTTTTCAGACATTATTTGTTGTGGGACCACAGTTATTGAGTTCCAACTGTATGTGTACTTTGAATGTCCGAAGATAGAAGTTAGAATGGAAAGGAGAGGTTTTATTATTGCCTAAAGTGTAGTAACTTATACAAAATTTAGTAATGCTTAAGTTGTTTCTCTCTGTGCCTTGGTAAATGAAAGCATTATTTAACAACAGTGCAAGGATGAATTGGTAAATTTTTGTGAAATGTTTTGAATAGCTGATTACTGCTAACATCCTTATGTATGACAGTCCTGCTAAAATCAACTTGAAATCTTGGGCTTTGTTTCCAACTGAGTTGCTAGAGGATCTAAAACTTTCTCACAGTTTCTATGGACCCACCATTCTCAGCTGACAGGTGACCTGTCTTTTATAATTAATGTCAGAAAAGCAATAAAACCAAATGATGAGTTTTGCATCTGATATAACTTATCTCCTGTCAGATCTCTTCTCAAATCTCTCAGAGCTCTTTATCTTCACTGGGTGTACTTTCAACACTTGGTTTAAGGTTGTATTGCTTTTTAAAAAATTCTCTTTAGCCATGGGAGTCTATTTTCTTGCATTGTGCTTTGGTATCATTGAACAACATTTTCTTAATTAAGAAATAATTAACTTCAGATTTCACTTACAAATACGCACTTCTTATCTCTTCTTGTACTTCACTCAAAAAGACAATCTGTTGGAACAGCTGCATGAACCCTAAAATAGTCATTGTACTTGGAGGCTAAACTGTTTTAACTGCAGTGGAAGTTGCATTACAATTTCCAATACCCAGAAGGACATTTTGTTTCATGGTTTTATCTCTTTTATATCTCTCTAAGTAGCAGGAGATCTCAACAACCCTCTGCGAGACCTCATTTCCATATTGCCAGCATTTCATTTCTTACAAGCTTTGGAAAATCAGCAAATAAAACAGAACTAAATTCAAAATAACAAGGTGAGAATGTAAACTAAAGAATAGGGGAATGGGCCCGGTGCAGTGGCTCATGCCTGTAATCTCAGAACATTTAGAGGCTGAAGCAGGTGGGTCACTAGAGGGTAGGAGCTTGAGACCAGCCTGGTCAAAAAGGTGAAACGCTGTCTCTACCAAAAATACAAAAATTGGCTGGCATGGCAACCCATGTCATTCCAGCTACTCACAAGGCGGAGGCAGGAGAATCACTTGAACTCAGGAGGTGGAGGTTTCAGTGAACCGAAATTGCTTCGCCGCTGTACTCCAGGGTAGGCAATAGAGGATAAGCCTGTCTCAAAAAAAAAAAAAAAAAAAAAATAGAAAAAAATTGTTTGAGAAATAGATGTATTTGCTGAGAAGACCGGATATATCTAAAGAAAGTAGTGAAATATAGAATACTTAAAACCTATTAAACAATATACAAACCTCTTTAATAATTTTATGCAACTTTCATTTTTCAGTGGATATTCCACATTCATCAAATGAAAAGTAATCAAAAGAAAGAGGAGAAAAGAAAAAAAATGTATCACAATTTAGTAAAAATCAAGCATTAATTTCTCATTTAGATAAAGAGGGGATGAATAACAAGGAAAGTATAAACACCTAGAAAAAAAATAGTCGTGGACGTTTATCTTATTAACAAGAGATTTTAAATTCTTACAATAACATAGTAGATTTCAGTTTATATTTTAATTTTAGCCAGATGGTATATAAGCTGTCTGAAATGGGTAGAATTGTATAAAATATATATCCAGTGCTAGAAATAAAAACTGAAGTAAATTATATCAATGATGTATAGCTTTCTTTTTGACTTACATGGCCCAGAATATGTTGACTTCCTCTTAACACAGTTTTTTAGTTAGAAAAATAGAGATTAATGTAGATGAATAAGTATTTTCTTTTTTAATGAGTCACAGTCATGCTGATCAAATGACTTATAAAAATCTATGTCATTTGATACAACACTTTTCAAACCAAAGTTGTATCTAAATTAAGTCTTCCTGCCAAGAAAGCTATGCATCACAGTAGTGTTCAGAGTAGAAAGTCATGAGTATTCATATGGGCTTAAGGTTTATATTTTGGTTATCATTTCACTCTTTACATCCTTCTCAATTAACTGCACAGAACAATATTCAGTATGTATTGAATATTATAATATGAAATTATATATATTCCTGAATATATCATTCCCTATATACATTCAATTCCTTTTTAAAAGACATATGCTGTGTATTCCCAACTAGTCTGTAAGCATTTTAATCTCAGCATGTATACAATTTATTTCATTTGTATCACTTCCAATAATATTTTGAAACTGAAATGCGTCAAACAAATATTATTGACTGACTGAAGTGATATTTTAAAAGTTTTAAGCATTGTCATAAACTCTGCTTGTACATTTTGTTAAGATGTATATTAAGTTGTTAGAGGAAACAAGACTACCTGAAGATCACACCAATGTCATTTTGATACAAGAAATATGAATATTTTAGAGCAGAACTGCTTCAATTGCTTGAGTTTATTTAGATAGATACAATTGTTGTTTTTTGAAATAAAAAGTGATGGTTCTAATGAGAGAGTAAAAAGAAAATTTGTTTATGAATAAGCTAAATAACAAATAAAATGCATATTCTAAGTTTTATACTGTCTTAGTTATTAACATTGTCTGGAGAGACCTTTTGTTTTTAACAATGAATTGAGTTATGTCTATCATAGCAATATCTCAGCAGAGTGCCAAACTTGGGCAGCAACTGTCAATTCGAATGTAGTCAATTGGATGTGTTCAGGAGTTACTCACTACCAAGTGCCACCAGCCCTTTCAGTTATATCTCTCAAGGCATAATTTCTCAAGGCATAATTCTTCTGCCAGTGCTCCAGATGGAAGTCCATTTAATCACAATGTATCTTATAATTATCACAACTGACACTTTGACATTCCATTTTGGCCTGTACAATTGACCCAGCTGTACACTATATTATCTTTTCAGTATATCTTTTCTAATTTTTGTGACATGAAAAAATAGCATCTCCAGATTCTTTATCTCACTGTGTGCTTGACAAATAATATTCTAACATCTGCATTCTTGCTGTAAAAAGCAGGTACAGGCATGATAGCAGGTTCAGTCAAGCCAGCTACCAATTACTCTCAACTGGATTCTAGATACTAGAACAATTTTGGTGCTAATGAATGGACACAGATTGACAGACTTGGAAGCTGAAGCTGTGCCCCCAACTCCAGGAACATGAAAAATCAAGATTGATTATTCATGATGTGCTCATTGCAGATATGCCTTACTTTTGAGCAGGAAACCACTATCACGTCACACATCAGTTAAGGTAATAAAGCTATTTAGTCATATGGTACTATAGAATAGATTAAGTTAATTATAATTTCCTTCACTATAAAGACAATGATAACATTTAATATACAGGAGTATATTACATACACTGTATCTCCATAAGACTCTCATAGACACGTTCCCCTAAAAAGAGGTAGCCCTCAGTTAGAAATTGAGAAGGTTCTGAGACTTTACTTGTAAGCAAACAAGTAGTCCTGCTACAGTGTCATCAATACTGGAAGAGAATATAAAATGCCTATGTTAGAGATAAAGGACCTTATTATGTATGTCACAGCAAAGAAACCAGTGCATGTTAAGGCTCGCACTGGTTTCTCCCCGCAAACTCTGACCCTGTCCAGTACCCATGAAACTTATACAGAGCAAACCTGATGAATGCCATATACACATCCTCAAAAAGATATTCTGAGGCAAAAGTATTCCCAAGATATGTAGAAATATAATGAAGAATTGGCATCCAATACCACCCAATTTTAAAAATTTTCAATGGGCAATAGATTTCATAAAGCTCTTTAAACTATGCGAATATAATAGACTATCTCTCACATGTTCTTTGAGCACTTAAAAGAGTTTTTATCACTTTCTTTCCTGCATTTCTTTTACTTTTCACTTCTTTTTAAATTCTTTACTTTCTTATTTTTCTTTTTTCTTCTTTTCCCCAATTCTCTTTCTCCTCCTCCTCCTTTTTTCTTCTTTCTTGTGTATGATATTAATCTTTATATAATTTAATTACATTGCTTTGTATGAGGCAAATGTGTATATATTAGAAAGATCACAAGAATGAAAAACTAGATTAGATGATATATAAATAGATCAATATATATGGATATAGATCTAGATTAGATATATAGAATAATAAATTAGATATAGATACATAGGATATAGTTTAAAGTTATTTCAAACTTTGTTTTTACCTGAGTTTTCTTGGAATAGTTATAAATATTCTATGCTTTATTTTTAAAATCTATAATTCAAGATTAACCAGGAAATCTCTTCTAGTTATTTCAGCTCTAGATATTTGAGTGATTTTTTTTCTTTTTCTTTTGCATTGCAGAGAAATAAAATATCTTGGTAAATAAGATATTTTAATATGAGATATTTCATCAGTTTTGTTTGGTAAAATTTTAGAGAATGGTATGTATCTGAACAAAATACAGAATTAATACAGTGTGTTTAGCTTAGGCGTTGGAAGAATATAAAATGTGATTTCAACTAAATACTTCTGTTTATCTTTCTCACATCTCTTTGTTTTTTTTCTTGTTTTGTCATTAACTATTTCTAAAATTCATTGCTGTGTTCAATAATTGCCTGGTCAGCTATAGTAAATGATTCTGGCTTTTTAATAAAATAAACAGCAAAAACATTTTTTATCTTTTGTCACATTTTTATCTTTTAAGTCTGAACTTAGGTAGATACGGGAGCATTAAAAGTTGGGGAATGCATTCAGAAAATAAATTAGGCAAGAATTTCGTATTACCAGTGCTTATTCAAAGTGCTGATAGGAATTCTTATAGAAAATTTGAAAATGTCTCAAGGTACTTTCTTGACAAATATTTTAGTAAACAAAGTAAAAAAAATGGTGCCCTCTCACTTCTAAAATTTTTGTGTGAAAAAAAAAATCTTTATTTGCTTTCTTCATTCTTAGGATCTATATGTGTTATTTCTTCCCAGATAATTTCATATTTAATACCTAAAAGAAGTCTTAGGATAAGGAAACAAGTTTGGTGCTTGCACTCAGGTCAGTTTCCTTACTCTGTATATTCATATTAGTTTTTTTCCACATTCCTGCACTCTGACCTATGTAGTTCCCTTATCTCTGAGATGCTCTTGTTTCCCTTTATTCAAAATCTAACCATCCTGCAGAGTTCATTTCCTCCTGAAGTCGTTACTTAGCACTTATTTTTCATTTTATTTATTTATTTTTTTTTTTGAGATGGAGTCTTGCTTTGTCACTCAAGCTGGAGTGCAGTGGTGCGATCTCGGCTCACTGCAACATCGGCCTCCTGAGTTCAAGCAATTCTCCTGCCTCAGCCTCCTGAGTAGTTGGGACTATAGGCATCTGCCACCAAGCCTAGCTAATTTTTGTATTTTTTAGTAGAAATGGTCTTTCACCATTTTGGTCAGGCTGGCCTTGAACTCCTGAGCTCATGATCTATCTGCCTCGGCCTCCCACAGTGCTAGGATTATAGGCATGAGCCAAAGCACCCCGCCAGCACGCCTTCATTTTACTGATTAGTCTTTTATTTAGAGATCTTACCTTTCACTAAGTAGTATAGTACAGAAATATAGAGCAGTATCAGATTATACTAGCATACACTCAGCAAACTGAGGTTACTTAAATGTACATTTGTAACACATTTTCAAATTTCTTATACCATCTCTTCAACTAGATTATAGGTATATTGGATAGGGCATATTATGTTGATTCTAGTGCACTGCTGAGCAATTTAGAACTAGTTCATCGTCTCTAGTATAACAACTGATACATCTTTAGTAGTTCTAGTATAACATCTGATATGTTTTTCAATATATACAAATTTTCCTAAACATATTTTATTTATATTCCAAACACTTATATTTTTCCTTAAATATAATTTATTAAAATATTATTAAAAATAGAAAGATTGAAATTTTTTATAAAACAAAAATAACTCATCAACAAGAATGCTTAATTAAGAGAATGATTCCTACCTATTCTAGCTCTCCTGAGTCCAGTAAATCACATAGGGGTTCTTTTCATTATTTCTGCCTTATAACTAGTACGATAAATTTTATTTTACCGAAAGACCAAATTCCCAGCGATGTACATGAATTAATTCAGGAACATCTGCCTGCTTATAGATAACAAGCTTCTTTTATATCTCAGCATTATGAAAGTGTTAACTGGTGAAATGATATTATTTCTTAGTATCAATTTAAATACAAGTGTTCTTTTAAAAAATCTATTTCCTTTTCTACTTTATTCCAACTTATGTTGAAATATTTCAGGGCAAATCTTTTAATTAATTTGAATAAAAAATGAACAACGATTTTATAAGTTTTGGCCATTTGTCTAGAAGTTACTGAAAACTTTAAGCAGATATGCCTTATGACTAATCAGCATTATTAAAATTGCTTTAAATTGTCTAAACTATAAATTTAAAAGAAAAGAACAGCTGGATAGTTTCACCATGACAAAGTGAAGAATTTTTAATATCACTTTTGAAAACACAATTGCGTTGCTTCAATTTGTATAATAATTTTCTATATTTGTCAGTGTATGTTCAGAAACTGGTTTGATACTAAGAAATGTGTTTTATGAATCAGCTTTCTCAAAAGTGAATCCTGTGTTATGTGTTAAAATATTGCGTTTTTAAGAAGGCAAAAATCAATAAAAAGTTGATATGTAAAATTTGTTCTAATTTTTAACTTAGTTTCATTCTCATGCAGCATAACCAATAAAATAAATCTATAATGAATGGGAAACAAGGAATTAAAAAACTAAATCAAATACAAGGTATGTTGAAACAATAGACATTTAAAAAGATATCTAAAAAGTAGAGTGCTCCAGTTGTCACTTCTAATTCTTTTCCAGACTCCTAATGTACAACATACTTCTTATTTATTTGTCAATAAAGAATTATAATGAAAACAATAACAAATGTGTTTTTCTTAAACTAAAATGAATACACTGAGGAACTAAAGAATGAAATATCCTTTATTACAGAATGTAGTGTGCATGAGGATTTAATTGAATTCATGCTGTAAGGCTGATGAGTGAAACGTATCCCATTTATCCATCTGAAATACGTTGCTCAGTCCAGTAGTGATTTCTGCGTATTTGGCAAGCTGGTCATAATGTGCCAGGTTTATGTTCTCACTCATCAAGCCAACTTCAGCCAGACAGAGGTGAGATGTTCTTTAAACTGTGAATTTGACTTTAAATTGTGGATTCAAAAACAATGGAATGCTCATTCTACTTTCATTTGGACTAAGTTTGACCCTTTCAAATGATCCCCACTAATTATTCCACTTACATAGAACAGTTGTGGTTTCCTTCCCATAGGCAGCTGAGATACATGTGTTCTGTCTGAATTGCTGCTCCATTGACAGCAAGCAGTTCATCAGCCAACAGCCGGATGCTTGTACAGTGAATAACTAAGGAGGGAAGGTAAATGCACCAGTGGACTACTTGACAGAAACTGAAGTAGTGATAGAGCCCTGTTGACAGATGCCTCTTCTCCCAGTCCCTCCTGTTTTCGAGGTAGAACTGGGACATTTCCCAAAATATCGTTAAAGAAACGAGGTATTAAAACTGTCTCACTGATCAGGGATCTCCAGTTTGAAACATTGCCACCAGGCTCATCAAATTGGTTTCTAATACAAATGGCTACATGACACACAAAACAAGAAAGTAAAGAGAAATTCCATTTGGGTGTGAATAAATCGAGCCATTACATGGTTTCCAAAATCCATTCATGAGCAAAAATCATTCCACCATAGACTTACTGAATCATTCTAGGTTCAAGAACTAAATGGCCAGCAATGAATAACCAAATAAAGCATGAAACCCAACATGGAATTGGGGTTAATTATATATAAAATATGATATGATGTGAACACATGTAATACCTTTTCATACTTTGGGATATTATCCCCAAGTGGTTTATAAAACTGATTTTAACTGATTGATATTATTCCCTCTAACCCAATGAGAAATTTCATGCTTTGATTTCATGATACTCCAAATAACCGTAAAGGGGGTTAAGCATTTGGCAGTTTCTACTCTAACACTTTGTCGTTAGGATACAATGTTCCAATTTACAACTGGCAGTTATTATATTCTCATGCTGCCTGTATCTGTTTGGGAACTGTAGAGAAGGCAGTCATTGGAATATATGAGAATATTCGGTTTAGATTTATTATACAGATGTATGCTGCTAATAACTCCTGCATATTGTTGATGTGTGTACTGTATAAGACTATTTTTTTAACAGTTTAAGTAGAATTTCTCAGTGAAGGATTGGAATTATTTAGGTGACTATTAAAAACAAAAACCCAGGCCACACCTGGACTGATTATATTTACATCTCTGTGTGTAGGCAGTGAGGACCTGAATTTTGAACCATGCCTTGGGTAAAGCTTAAGTACTCCAAAGTACGAGATTAAATACAGATTTAGTGTAATTGCAGAGAGTCAAGTAAGGTTATTTAGCTTAATATAAATTTCTACTTTTTTTTATTGCATTAGCCACCACAGAATCTTTTTTTCTATATCAAAACAGAACATATGAAAATTTTTTATAAGGTAGAGCTAAATTGATCAACTCTTTGAGAATAGAGAAGTAATTAGATATGGTAGGAAAAAGAGGTGATAAAAATTCAGATTACATATTCCTGTGGTAGAAAGATTCCATTTCTGCAGCTTAAAACCGGTGCTGACGGACTGCTCACTGAAGCTCTTGAAAGGGCTCCCTGAGAACTTGTGCAAAACTGCAAGAAATACTTTTTCATTTTCAAGCAATTTTAGAGATTATCTGTAATGCGCATCTATGCCTATCATTGAGCGATTGGATTTCCTGTATTAGGATATGAAATGGGTGCAGCTATTAGCATATTCTGACTGCCTGAATCTGTAAAGTGAGGATATGCAAATGAGCAGCAGGCACTGGGTTATTCCAGGTGAAGAGTTTTCTTTTTTATATGCAAAGTTCTCTAATTACCAGTTTTATATTCAAACTGAAATGCATTTCTAAATATATTTTATGCTAATGGCATCTAGATTAATTTTTCACTCAAGAAAATCAACTGAGTGAATATTGCACAAATTTAAAAGCATTCCTTAGAGTAAAGCAATGGAATCAATGACTTTCTCTCCTAGGCCACCATTCTGTAACATGCCAACATAAGAATCAGAATGCTGAGGAGTCTTAATTGAGGTAAGAGCAGAGACCAAAAGATATCTTGGAAATGGCAATCTTGGGTTGCCTAAGGAAACCAGCGTGGCTTTCCTGCATGAGCAAACCTGGAAATGCAAGGGAATTAACGTTATACAAGCACCCCATAAATAAAAGGGGACAAGAGTTACAGATTCATCTTCTGTTGCTGGTACGGACAGGTTTGAGGTTTGTGCCAAGCCTCCTTAGGTTTGAATGGCAATGAATCATTGCCCCCCAAGCAGTGTATTGCTTTTCCTTAAATGCATCCGTCATTCTTCACAGTGTAACCGGATCAGCTGCAAAGGGATATTCAGGTTCTTGGCTTCCCTAAGCTGGAAGAATGGGGAACCGGGCCTCAATGTCCGGTGAGTGTTACAAGCTCAGATAGAACTCATGGACCCAAAGAGTGTGCGGTAGTGCAGTTTATTAAGTAGAGGAAAATGACAGCTTCCACGCCGAAGGGGACCCGGAGGGCGTGCTTCTCCAGGCTTGGGTGGCTTGAGCTTTTATATTCCTTCTCCATTCTTGTTCTCATCCAGTGAGAGGAATTTTTTCAGACTTTCTCTGGATTAATTGATCTTTGAATCCTTTACCAGATTGGCTACTGTTTTCAAACCCTGAGTCAGGGAGCCATCACCTCCAATGGGCAGAGGTGGGAAAAGACCCTGCCCTTAAACAGAGCTCCTAAGAGCCAGAGCCTGGAAAAGCAGAAACAAAGCCCCTAGCCCACCAGAGGCGGTCCTCTAACACAGTCCCTCAGTCGTTCCTCATCTTTATTTCTGTTATTTCTTCCCCAAATAAAGTAACCTCAAGCACATTCTTTTCACTTTCAACACACAACATACATGCCTTATATTATCTTATCCAACTTTACACCTGCACTTAAATCTTAGAAGTCTTTATACATTTCTCTTTACCTCCTCCCTAAAATTAATAATAAATACTATTTAAACAAAAACATAATATCTTACTGTAAGTTACTATTACAATTAGATGAAAAATTTGTTCACTGTACCATGGCAAAGAAATGCAAGAGCAAAGACGTACACATTGTTATGACATATTGTGGTTACTTTCTAATACATTAGATGTGGTTAATGACAATGTCTGTTTGGATTTACTGTCTTTGATTATATAGAATAAAAGGGCAGAGAATACATATATTCTTTTCTGAAGCTCTAACACTTAAAATATTTAACATAGAATAAATGATGTCAAAGTTTCAAATAAAAAAATGGTAGAAAAAATTGTATGAGCCTATTAACACTGACACCTTGCTACCTACTATGGAACTCTGCTAAGAATGTTCGGTCTCATGAATCTGGTAACATGCCTGTTGGCACACTGAAAGCCCTTTACAATGGCAAAGTATCGACTTGATTTCTAGCCGATGAGGAAGGCAGTATGTTTTCCAGGGATCTCCATTATCTGAGTCCCCACTGGGAATATAGTTAGGGTTAGTGGGTGGTTGGGTAAATTTCATAAGATAAATTCATTCCAACATTTCTGGCTGCCAGAATCTTTGCATTCATCATCTACATTGTAAAAGAAAAATAATTTAACAAATGACTTTTATTAGCAATTTATTACAAAATAGATAGGAGCTCTGCTGGGCATGGCAGAATAGTCAATTTTGGTAAAGCAGCTTTTGCAAGAACAAGGAAACAGCTTAGTATAGGAAGCAGATTTGTGAATATCAAGTTATTTCAGGTTACTTTCCTTCTATGGTTAAAGCAGAGGAGTCTTCCTTATCATGCTGACTGAGGTTGACTGAAGCCCTTTTGATTGGTTGTCATGACTCTTCTGTTGTCTGAAAAACTGGCCTGTTTTTAAGTTCAGTTTGATGATATGAAACCAAGCATGAGTAACTCCATTCTGGTTCAGTCCACTGAGGCCTAGTATAGAAGCTGAGTCCAGCCAAAGGCCTCCTGTAAATTTTATTTAACATTATATTATAAAATTTTAGTGTATCAACTTTGTTTTTCATAGGCCACCAGAGTCGATATTTATTTTAAAATTCTGAATAATAAACAAGTAAATATTTAAATAAAGTAGAGCTAGTCAAACATGATGGAATTTAAACACTGGCTCTAGAATATTTGATAACTGTATCTATTTGGATTCATTTAGCCTGAATAAAAATTAAATTATTCTTTTTCTGGTCATTAGAATTTATTTGTAGTTATATGTATTTTTTGATTGATATAAAATCTCATTTTCCAGGTGTAAGTCTTTTTTTCTCCAAAATTTAACTTAATAATTGGCCTCCTGGATTATGGAGAAAATCTTCTCTAGCTACGAACTTTGATAAAGGTGTTGGGGTGGGAAGTGAGAAGTAGTTTTCCAAGAAAGTTAATGGCATCAAGGGATGTCATGACAGGGTCATGAAGCAAAGGAGAATCAGCATCAGCAGCCGGGGAAGAGGTGCTGTTTTCACTGGTGGAGGAGAAGCAGGGAGGCTTAAGGCTTAGAACACTGAGTGGAAAGAACACTCCCATATTTCCTATTGCAAATCAGAGGGCCCCACTCTTTGCCTAGCAATGCCTTCCTAATTATAAAAGAGATTTGGTGAGGCTATGAATCCCAATTATGTGGAAATTTAAGTTTTCAATATGATCTTTGACCATCTCAATTATTCAATTTAAGTGAAGATTCTTTTGCACTAATAAAAAAGAAAAATCTCTATTCTATAAGTTCCTTCAGCTAAAATTTTGGATATGAAGCTTATAATTCTCAATTTTTAACACAACTTCAGAAACAACCCCATAATTCTTATATTCTTTATGCAAATCACAATGTCCTCAAAGCCTTTCCTTCCATGGGTATTTTTTTCCAGAGAAACCAGGAAAACTTTAATTAATTGTTCTATTACTTTATTCCATGGGCCAAATAAAGTCCAACTGTATAGTTGTAGCCACCGGGGCTCTTGGACCATCCAGGTCTAATACCCATTTACAGATTCGCATTTTCTTTTGAGTCTCTCATCAGAAATCACTTTAAGGACCAATTTTCTTA
>PVKP010041056.1:0-19028 GCA_004027715.1 Plecturocebus donacophilus
ACCCATCAACCTGTCATTTACATTAGGTATTTTTCCTAATGCTATTTCTCCCATAGATCCCCACCCCCCAACAGGCCCCAGTGTGTTATGCTTCCCTCCCTTTGTTCATGTGTTCTCATTGTTTAATTTCCACTAATGAGTGAGGACATGTGGTGTTTGGTTTTCCGTTCCTATGCCAGTTTGCTGAGAATGATGGTTTCCAGCTTCATCCATGTCCCTGAAAAGGACACAAACTTATCTTTTTTATGGCTGCATAGTATTCCATGGTGTATATGTGCCACATTTTCTTTATCCAGTTTATCACTGATCAGCATTTGGGTTGGTTCCAAGTCTTTGCTATTGTGAACAGTTCTGCAATAAACATATGTGTGCATGTGTCTTTATAGTAGAATGATTTATAATCCTTTGGGTATACCCAGTAATGGGATTGCTGAGTCATTTCTGGTTCTAGATCCTTGAGGAACTGCCATACTGTCTTCCATAAAGGTTGAACTAATTTACACTCCTATCAACAGTGTAAAAGCATTCTTATTTCTCCACATCCTCTCCAGCATCTGTGGTTTCCTGACTTTTTAATGACTGCCATTCTAACTGGCGTGAGATGGTATCTCATTGCGGTTTTGATCTGCATTTCTCTAGTGGAGATGGTCAACACTCTTATGAGATTGAAACGAAATAAAACTTTCTTAAATGTTCATGCATACATTCAGATGGGCTTCACTGATGGCATTACTTGTGGCTATACTGTGTAATGTAAGGTACACAAATTCAAAGTGTATATGTATGGATAGATATTCAATGAAATATTACAACCATCATTTCTGCATGAAGGGGATCAACAAACCCTGTCCATGTTAAGTCCTCTAGAACCAGTATGGTGATGATAAAGAATTGGTGCTTCCTATCTGTAGCAGAATATATTTTGTAAAGAGAGCTGCATTAATATATATCCCATTTCACATATTCTTACAATGTGATGTTGGTATTCCTTGATTGAGAGGTGGGGGTCTATCTTCTCTTCCTTAGCACCTAAATGGACCTGTGATTACAGCAATGATTCAGTGTGACTTCCAGGTTAGGTCAGAAAAGGTGATAAAGTTCCTGCTTGCATCTCTCTCAAGAATGGTGGTCCTTGGTCTCCAGACAGTATTCTACAAAGAAGCCCAAACTAGCCCAAACAGTGAGGTCACATGAGAGGCCTATGTGGAGAGGAACTGCGGTCCTCAGGCAACACCCAGGATCAACTACCTGATAGGTAAGTAAATGAGCCTGCCGATGACTCCAGCCTCCAGCCATTAAATTTTCCAAATCGGACCTTTGATATCATGGATTAGAGAGAAACTATTCTTTTCTGTGCTCTGTCTCATTTTCTGACCCACAGAATTTGTGAATATAGGCTGGGCACGATGGCTCTCACCTGTAATCCCAGGGCCTTAGGAGGCCAAGGCAGGAGGAATGCTTGAACCCAGGAATTCAAGACTATAGAGCAACATAGCAAGACCCTCTGGCTACAGAACATTTTTTAAAAAAATTAGCTGGGTGTACTGGTATATGCCTTAGTCCTAGCTAGTTAGGAGACTGAGAGGTGAGGACAGCTTGAGCCCTGGAGTTTGAGGTTACAGTGAACTATGATTGTACCACTGTACTCCAGCCTGGGTGATCTAAATAAATAATAATAACAAATAAATAATTTGTGAACATAATAAAAATGATTTGAGCCACAGGGATCTTTGACAATGACTGAGAGATCATAGGACATCTAGGATTAAAATAAGTGGACAGCCGTCTAAGGTTCTTCTTGATTTACATATCTGAAAATACTTGAGGTGTGATGGAATGAAGTCTATGAGTCACTGTGATGTACGGCAGGACTCCTCAGCCAATCCCAGGCCCAAAGCTCCTCAGAGGAAGGGTGAGGGGGCTGGTTATACTGAAAGACCTTGCAGTAGCACCTCAAGTTGTACCTACTGAAAATCTCCTAGCTTTTCCCAGCAGAATATGCTGACATGTAGCAGAGTAACTGTATAGAGTGGAAACGGCAGACATTCAGAATATTGTTGAACACTGGCTCTATGCTAACTCAAATCCCTGGGGGCTCTAAGTATACCTGTGCTTAGAATGAGAGCTCATGGGGGTCAGGGGAAAATGAAGTTTTGGCCCAAATTAGTGTCACAGTAGGCCCAGGGAGTCCATGAACTCTCTTATGATTTTTCCTACAGATCCTGAAAGTATAGCTTTTTCATATTTTGCAGGAAACATATACTGACATTTAGGATTGCTTCTCTGATCCCTATATTGAGTAACTCAGAACCTGCCAGCTTTCAGTGGCAACCAGAGCAGGAAAACCTGCTCTAGGCTACAGAGCAGGAAACTGTCTCAATTCAACTCTACGGCTCAGTGGCTCCAATAAAAAATAAGAGTCTGTGACAGATCAGGGGATATATGGACCCCAGAGAGAGCCCTGATGGTATAAAGCAAATGTATGCTTTCTTTGGCAAATGACTACTCTCCTTTTGAGAAACTAGTGGTTTGTTACTGGGTCTCAGTAGGGTCTGAATGTCTGAACATGCAACATCAAGTTGCCATTTTACCCAGTGTATGCTGGGCTATTTTGACTCAAAGCAGGACTTGTTGGCAAATAAGTTTCAGAAGCAGATGGCTCACATTCCCAAGGCACCTTCTCTTTTTATACTACCAACTGCCCCAACTTGTGCTCATATGCAGTTGTTAATCTAGGTCTGTTTTCCTCATACTGGGATGTAGAGACCCCAAAGAATACTCTGCAGTATGCCAGGAGGTACTTAAAGCCTGTGATCAGTTTTGATGGATGATCCAATTTGAGCTCATTGAGCATAACTTTGGTCAGAACATCTGATTGTTTATTTCTCTTGAAAGAAATGATGGAGGCACAGTCTTACAATATTTTATGGACACTGGTTAATGAATAATTCAAGTAACATGATTTACAGTGTGTTAAATCCTCAGAAACAGAACTCTGATCTACACACAGATCTACAAATTCTATTTCCTAGTCACTCATTCTCAGAAGTCTATTTGAGGATGTCCTCCACCAAAACAAAGGAATAAATTAAGAAAGAGGAAGGTGTAGGATCAAGAAAACAAGGTACTCAATAAAGGACAGATGCAGCAGGCCTAAAGTCCATCCAGTTCAGTACGGGAAGCTGGCAGATGGGGTCCAGCAAGGGTGTCCCAATAAATTTTTATTTGATCTTATTTTTTTTTGACACAGGGTCTCACTCTGTCACCCAGGCTGGAGTGCATTGGTGTGATCTTGGCTCACTGCAGCCTTAACCTCACAGGCTCAAGTGATTCTTCTGACTCAGCCCCTCAAGTAGCTGGGACTACAGGCACATGCCACTATGCCCAGCTAATTTTTGTATTTTTTGTAGAGACAGGTTCTCACTATGTCGCCCAGGGTGGTCTCAAACTCCTGGGCTCAAGGGATCTGCCCGCCTCAGCCTCCCAAAGTGCTGGTATTACAGGAGTGAGCCACCATGCCTGGCCATGAAATTTTTAAAAAGAGTGAGAAATGTGGAACTAAATCACTACCTATTGAGAATGGCCATATGAAAAACAGTATTCAAACAGGTTTCACAATTCTGTAGGACAATTTTGGAAAAATAAGAAAACGGTACACAGGAAAGTAAGAAAATTAAAAAGGGGGATGATTCTTAGCTTAAGGAAAATAAAAAGTTACAGAAGTGAACAGTACTTTACAAAGTTAAAATAAGTTGAGAACTCAATATTAACTTACCCCAAAATTATGATAGGATCATATTTATTTAAAGAATAAAGAGGAAAATAGGGTGGAATGGTGTGGTATAAGAAAGCTAAATCCCTATAATCCATCATAGTCAGTAAACCGTATCTCAGCTGTATACCTCAGAAAACCTATTGTTTAGAAACACGGAGGTAAACTCCCTCCCCAAAAAAATCACCTAAAAATAGTTAAAAACAGTTATCTCTGGGTGGCACAAGGATCTGGAGCAGTGGAGTACTACCCCTTACGCTCAAATAAAAGTAGAGTGCAATTTGATTTTCAAAACTATGTTCATAATAACAAAAGCAAACATTCACTGAAGGCTTACCAAATATGCAAGGAAGTAACCCAGGTGCTTTCCACATATTAACTCATTATTTCTTATAACCCAAGGAGACAGGTACTATTATATTATAATCCTCATTTTACAGGTAAAGGAACGGAGGCACAGAGTGGTCACGTAGCATCTGAAGTCACAGTGCTACTTTAATTAAAAATTAATAATCAAGGCATACAAATGGCAAACAGGCAAATGAAAAGCTACTCAATATCACTAAGCAGAGAAATGCAAAGCAAAGCTACAATGAGATATCATCATCATCTCACACTAGGTAAAATGGCTTTTATCCAAAAGACAGGCAATAACAAATGCTGGCAAGGATGTGGAGCAAAGGGAACCCTTGTGCACTGTTGGTGGGAATGTAAATCAGTGCAACCACTAAGGGGAACAGTTTGGAGAACTAAACTGGAGAACAGCTTAGTTACTCAAAAAACTAACAATTTAGCTACCATCTGATTCAGCAATCCCACTGCTGGGTATATACCCAAAAGAAAAGAAATTAGTATATCAAAAAGATGTCTGCACTCTTGTGTTTGTCGCAGCACTGTTAACAATAGTCACGATTTGGAAGCAACCTACGTGTCCATCGACAGACGAATGGATAAAGAAAATGAGGTACATATATGCAACGGAGTAGATCTATAAAAAAGAATGAAATCCCGTCATTTGCGACATCATGGATGGAACTGGAGATCATTAAGTTAAGTGACATAAACAAGGCATAGAAAGACAATGATCACATGGTTCTCACTTACCTGAGAGACCTAAAAATCAAAACACTCATAGAGAGAATAGAAGGATGGTTACTAGAAGCTAGGAAGGGTAGTAGAGGGCTGTTGGGGTGGTGGGGATGGTTAATGAGCACAAAAAAATAAAAATAAAAAGACCTACTATTTGACAGCACAGTAGAGTGATTTCAGTCAATAACTTAATTGTACATTTTAAAATAATGAAAGAGTATAACTGGATTGTTTGTAACTCAAAGGATAAATGCTTGAGGGGAGAGAGTCCCCATTCTCCATGATGTGCTTGTATCACATTGCATACCTGCATCAAAACTCATCTCATGTACCCCATAAATATATATACCTACTATGTATCAACAAAAATTAAAACATTTTTTTAAAAAAATGCCAGGCATGGTAGCTCATAGTTGTAATCCTAGCACTTTGGGAGGCCAAGGTGGGTGAATCACTTGAGGTTAGGAGTTCGACCAACATGATGAAACCCAGCCTCTACAAAAAATACAAAATTAGCTGGGCATGGTAGTACATGCCTATAATCCCAGCTACTTGGGAGGCCAAGGAAGGAGAATTGCTTGAAGCCAGGAAAAGAAGGAGGTTGCAGTGAGCTGAGACTGTGCCACCACACCACACTCCAACCTGGGCAACAAGAGAAAAACTCCATCACACACACACACACACACACACACACACGTGAAAAAAAATTGAGAAAAACAAGTGAGTCACAAATGAAGAAACAAAATGGCCCACAAACACGTGATGAAATGTTCACAAAATCAGATACCAAAGGTGCTGGCAAAATTAAACTGCTAAAAATGAAATATCATAGCCCATATCCTGTGCACACAAGTATCTACAAAAATATGCTCTCACACACACAGCTGTTGGAATTATATATTTTTATTACTTATTTAGTATAATTTGGAAATATATGATAAAAGCTTAAGAAAGCAATAAACTTTGTTCCCCTTCAAAAAAATTAATAAAATAAAGCATAATAGACACACACAAGGTAGAAATGCAAACAGTGGGAAACGTTTCAAAATGAAATGTCTCCCTCTGACTGACCCTTACCCTAGGCAATTATGCTTAAGCACATTCTTCCAGATAATCCCCATACTCTCTCTTAACAAGAAAGTGAGCACGCTCTTGTGTGTATTGCCTTGTTCTTTCACTAACCAAAATATCTTAGTGCTCTCATGTCTGCAGACAGAGGTCTCATTCTTTTGCATACTCACTGCATAGTTGTGCCAAAATTCATTAGAGCACCAATTGGTCCTCTAATGAAAAACATTATAGCAGTTTCTAGTCTTTTGCAATTACAAACAAAACGGCAACAAACTTCCTTGTACCAGCATCTATGCAAACATGTGTGAGAACAAGAATAAAAGCTGGCATCTATTTTCAAAAATTGTAATTATGGTATTCCAAAGAAACTGCATGAATTGCCCTTCCACCAGAAGTTAATAAGAGCACCTTTCCCCATCTCCTTAAAAAAAGAAAAGAAAAGAAATGGCCAAAATTAAACTTTTCTGATGGTGAAAGATGGAGCTTCCTATTTTAATGTATATATGTATTTTTTAAAGATGGGGTTTCACCATGATGGCCCGGCTGGTCTTGAACTCCTGACCTCAGGTGAACCACCCACCTCAGCCTCCCAAAGTGCTAGGATTACATGCGTGAGCCACCGCGCCCAGCCTTAATGTACATTTTTAAGTGAGCATTTCTTTTCTGCAAACTGACCACTCATGATCTTTGCCTATCTTGGTCATTTTTTCACTGATGTTTAAGAGTCTTTATATAGCGCTACAAAAAAAAAATTGTCTCACAATCCCAATTTCCTTCCTCATTTTTCCTGTCTTTATTTATGGTACATCTGCTACATTAAAAATGTAATTTTTATGAAATCAATCTGTGAAAATTTATATAATAAGATCCACTTCGAAGATACACCCATTATCTATAAAGACATATATTGTAATATCTGAAACAAGATCTCCACTATCACATTGTCTCAGACTTACAAGATGAGATATGACTGTCTGAAAAAGGTTTTTAGAAAATGGAAACAACCAAAAATAAAATTTAGAAACCCATGATACTTCTATCACTAAGATTAGTATTGTTATTTCATTTTGGATTTTAAGTACATATTCTTAAGAGAAGCTGTTCTATATAATTTTCTTTTTCTTTTTTGTTTTTGTTTTTGTTTTAAGACGCAGTCTCCCTCTGTCACCAGGCTGGAGTACAGAGGAATGATCTCGGCTCACTGCAAACTCTACTTCCTGGGTTCAAGTGATTCTCCTGCCTCAGCCTCCCGAGTAGCTGGGACTACAGGCTAGTGCCACCACACCCAGCTAATTTTTGTAGGTTTAGTAGAGATGCGGTTTTTACCATTTCGGCCAGGATGGGCTCAATCTCTTGACCTCATGATCTGCCCTCCTTGGTCTCCCAAAGTACTGGGATTACAGGCATGAGCCACCGCACCTGGCCAAGAAGCTGTCCTATAATTTTCATCTGTTGTATATATGTTATTACAGGTTTCGTTTCAATGTAATCATAAAATTATAAAAATAATTTGGAAGTTTTCCTTATTTCTGTGTTCTCTGGCATAAAGTAGGATTAAAGTTATCTGTTTTCACAGAGCCGACCTGGAAACATTTACGGTTGTAGTTCTTTGACAGTTTTCTCTATTTCCTCTATGGTAATTGGTCTATATTTTAAAAATTTCTACTAGATTTTTTTATTTGGGAAGTTCATATTATCCTAGAGAATCATCATCTCATCCTACGAGTTCAAATGTATTGGCATAGAATTGATCAAAGTATTCACTTGAAGTTCATTTAACTTTTCCCATATTTGTGGTTATTTCCTCATTTTTGTTTCTGATTTTGTATTTTTGATGAAAATGTCTTTGGCGATTAAACTTGCTGAGGATTCATAACTGAATTTATCTTTCCAAAATAAGGACAATTCTGCACTCATTGAATATGCTCAGCATATCCTCAGTGGGTATTTTGAAGCCCTGAAAAATTTCAAGGCCATAAATTTATGCTGTTAATTTTCTATCCAACTCTTATGCAAAATTAAATTAATGTTCATTGAAAAACACTGAAGGGAAAGATGTTTGACATCAACCAAAAGAAAATATTCAGTACATCACAGGGACATGGGAGATAAAGCTAGATGAAAGACAGCTCAACAGATTGAGGCAGCAGACTCAATCTCAAATCTAAGAGTAAATGCACCCATCACAACACTGTGTGATGTCCTCCAGAGACTGCACCAGAAGGAAAGCTCCAACCCAGCACGGGTTTTATCACTGACTGCATTCACAGCATTTAGGATAGTGCCTGTAATGTGGCCAATACTCAATAAACATTTGTTGAACTAACAATTCTAAAACTTGTGACAAAGTCCCTAAACTCTGTCCTCATCTGTGAAATTCTCCCTGCTTGACACATCAGTAACTACAAATACAAAAACCAACATGTATTTATTCCAGAAACATTTATCAATAATATTTGCATTATATATATATCATCCACAGTCCTCAGCTTGTGAAGGTTTCTTGATCAAGAGGTTAAGTGATTGACCTATAGATGTTCTCCTTTAAACAAGCAAGCATCATCTAGATTCAGACACATAAGTTTTTTTTTTTTTTTTTTTTTTTTTTGAGACAGGGTCTCACTCTTGGTTAGGCTGAAATACATTGGCAGTCATAGCTCACTGTAACCTTACACTCCTGGGCTCAAGTGATCCTACCATCTTGCTAGGACTACAGGTGTGCACCACTGTGCCTGGCTAATTAAAAAAAAAACAACTGTTTTTAGAGTTTCACTGTGTTGTCCAGGCTGGTCTCCAATTTCTCTCCTCAAGTTATCTTTTCACGTTGCTTTTGAAAGTGTTGAGATTACAGGCATGGGCCACTACACCTAGCCTGGCCTTTTCCATTATACCAGGTAGCTTCTCAAATGTCTATGTGCCCAACTCTGTCCTACACCTCTGTTAGTGAAGCCTGAGATGTTCCCCCAACGGGGACTGTGAGAAAGGCCTTTTTAGTCATTCATTATTGTGGTGACTTAAGTTGGGATGGGAGAGATGGGCATTTAAGTAAAACAGCATGGTTTTGTAAGAAGATAGTTTTATCTTCAATATATCAATCCTCTCCGTTGTAATATTTAGTCTCTGTGTTTCACAGAGCATTTATTTTAAAGTAACAGTTCTGGGTTTTCTCTCATAAAAACAAGCCATCTTTATTGGAGAAATTTAGAAGCTAGAGTTGGTCAAAAATAGTATTAATGGTGTGTATTTTTCCATATTGCATTTATCTTTGTTCTTTGCTATAGTCTTTTTTCATATAAAAATTTTAAATTTACACGAAAGCCATCGGGTCTTGCAGATGTAGTTAGTTAAGATGGGGTTACAGTGGATTGCAGTAGGCCCGAAATTCAATGACTGCTGTTTTTTGTTTTGAAACGGAGTCTTGCCCTGTCACCCAGGCTGGAGGGCAGTCGCATGATCTCAGCTCACTGCAAGCTCTGCGTCCACCCGCCCCCGCCCGGGTTCAAGCCATTCTCCTGCCTCAGCCTCCTGAGTAGGTGGGATTACAGGTGCATGCCACCAAGCCCAGGTAATTTTTATGTTTTTAGTAGAGACAAGGTTTCACCACGTTGACCTGGCTGGTCTCAAACTCCTGACCTCAAGTGATCCACCTTCCTTGGCCTCCCAAAGTGCTGGGATTACAGGCGTGAGCCACCGCGCCTGGCTGTACCGGTGTTTTCATAAGAGAAAGACGAGAGGGATACAGAGACACACACAGAGGGGAGAAGGCCATGTGAAGACAGAGGCAGCAACGGGAGTGATGCAACCGCAGGCCAAGGAATGCCAAGGATTCCAAGCAACAACCATCCCTAGGAAGAGGCAAGGAAGGGTGTTTTTCTAGAGCCTTCAGGGGAACATGGACCTGTTTGATTTTGGACTTACAGCCTTCAGAACTGTGAACAAATACATCTCAGTTGCGTTAAGCCATCCAGTTTGTGGTACTTTGTTACGGCAGCCGTAAGAACGTAATACATGTATTTTTCAGGATCTTGATATGCATTTCCATTTGATATGCAATTGCTCCTGCAATATGCTGTCACCAGCCATGCACAAGAATGCCCACATCTCCATATTGTTACCAATGTAATATGTGCCAACTTGATAGGCAGAAAGGGTATCTCAACATTGCATTAATATTTTTCCCCTTACCTTTATTAAAATATACTTGACAAATAAAAATTGTACATATTTAAGGTATATAAAGTGAGGTTTTCATGTATGTGAACATTGTGAAATAATTGCCACAATCTAATTAGCATGTGTATCACTTTACATAGTTATGATTTGATTAGTACAGTCTTGTGCTGAATAATGACATTTCAGTGACGGACTGCATATAGATGGCTGTCTCATGAGATTATAATACTGTATTTTTACTGTACCTTTTCTATGTTTAGATACACAAATATTTACCATTGTGTTACAATTGCCTACAGTATTCAGTAGAGTCACAGGTACAGGTTTGTGGCCTCGGAACAACAGGCTATATCATATAGCCTGAGTGTGTAGTAGGCTATACTATCTAGGTTTTGCATAAGTACACTCTAGGATGTCCACAGGATAAAATCACCTTAGACAATGAACGACTGTATTTCTTTGATTATTCGTGAGATAACACATATTTTTCATGTTTTTATTTGTAATTCTTCACTGAATTGCCTATGCATGTTCATGCCTAGTATTTTATTGAAGAGATGGCCTTTTATTGCTAAGAGTTCTTTGTATGTTGACTTTTGAATCATTTCTCTACTATGTTACAAACATTTGCCCAAATTTATCATTTTTCCAATTTTAATGTTTAAAAAATGTGTAAGTTTTCCTTTACTATGTCATTAAATAAAACAGTGTATTCCTTTATGATTTCTGTCCTTGCTACTACGTTTAGAAAAGCTTTGCCTACCCCATATATATAATATTAATGTATAAAATATATATAAATATCTACCCAAATTTTATTTAGTACTTTCATAATTTACTTTTGTACCTTTAAATTTTTATTCCATCAAAACTAACATTTTAATTAAATTTATATTTTTAACTATTTTCCAAATAAATTTTTGATAATTCCTAATATTTTCCTAACAAGTTTTTTATTTAGAAAATTAATATTTTAAAATATACTTCTAAAAAATAGGCAGTTTTAACATCACTTACTGAATAATACATTGCTTTATAAGTTATTTGAAAGGCCAAAATTTGCAAAGCAATCATTCATTATTATTTTTAGGGCAAGAGATTTATTGAAATATAATTCACATACCATCCAATTCACCCATTTAAAGTGTACAATTTAATGGTTTTTAGTAGATTGCACAGAGGTAAGCAACAATCATCACCATCAATTTTAGAATGTTTTCATCACACCAAAAAGACCCTTGTACCCTTTAGCTGTCATTCCCAAACCTCCCATGCCTTCTAGCTTTAGGCAACCACTCATCTACTTTCAGTCTCTATAGATTTCCTTCCTTATTCTGGACATTTCATGTAAATGGACTCATAACATGGCCACTTTTTGTGGCTGGCTTCCTATACTTACCATATTTTCAAAGTTCATCCATACTGTATTAACATTTCATTCTTTTTATAGCCAAGTAATTTTCCATTGTATGGATTAGCATATTTCATTTATCCATTCATCCATTGATGGATGTCTGGTTTGTTTCCACCTTTCAGCTATTATAAATAATGCTGCTATGAAGAGTCAGGTACAAAGTTTCTGCACAGAAATGTTTCCATTTCTTTTGGATATGTAACTAGCAAAAAGTTGCTGGGTTATATGGAAACTGTTTAACTTTTTGAGGAACTGTTCCAAAGTGGCTATGTCTTTTTCATTCTTCCATTCTTGTATGAGGATTCCAATTTATTCACACTTTTGACAACATTTCTTATTGTCCTTTTTATAGCCATTCTACTGTATCCGCCATGGTATCTCATTGGGGTTTTGATGTGCATTTCCCTAATGACTAAAAATGTCAAACATTTTTTCATGTGTTCACTGGTCATTTGCATACCTTCTTTGGAAAAATAACTATTACATACTTTGCCCACTTTTAAATTGGATTATTTGTCTTGTTGTTGAGTTGTAAGAATTCTTTATATTTTCTTGGTACTAGACCCTTATCAGATATATTACTTGCAAATATTTTCTTTTATGGTTGTCTTTTCATTTTATTGGTGGTGCCCTTTGAGGCACAAAAGTTTTTAATATTAATTAAGTTCAATTTATCTATTTGTCCTTTAATTGCTTGTGCTTTTGGTATCATATTCAAGCATTAAAGTTTTAGCACTTACATTTAGGTCTCTGATCCGTTATTTTAATGTGCAATTAGAGTTCAACTTCATTCCTTTGCATATAGATATTCAGCTGTTCTAGCACCAGTGGTTAAAAAGACTGTTCCTTCCCTGTTGAATGCTCTTGATACCCTTGTCAAAAATCTGCCCACAATGCATAGGTTTCTTCTGGACTCTCAGTTCTATTCCATAGGTTGGTAGGTTAATCCTTATTCTGTATCACACAGTCCTGAGTACTGTAGTTTTGTTGTATAGGCGTACTTCATTTTATTGCACTTTGCTTTATTGCATTTTGCAGATACTGCGGTTTTTTTACAAATGGAAGGTTTGTGGCAACCCTAAGAACAAGTCCATTGGAACCATTTTTTTCCAACAGCAGGCACTCACTTCATGTCTCTGTGCTACATTTTGGTAATTCTCACAGTATTTCAAACTTTTTCATGATTATTATATCTGCTGTGGTGATCTGTGATCAGTAATCTTTGATGTTACTATTATAATTGCTTTGGGGATACCATAAACCATGCCCATATGAGGGCAAAGTTAATCTATGAATGTGTGAGTGTTGTAAGTGTTCCACCAACCACCTGTTCCCCCATCTGTCTACCTTTCTGGGGGCCTTTCTATTCCTGAAACAAAACAATATTGAAATTAGGCAATTAATTATCTCTACAATGGCCTCTAAATGTTCAAGTGAAAGGAAGAGTCATCATCCTTCACTCTATATTAAAAACTAGAAATGATTAAGCTTAGTAAGGAAGACACGTCAAAAGCTAAGACAGGCTGAAAGGTAGGCCACTTCTGCCAGACAGCCAAGTTGGAATGCAGAGAAAAAGTTTCTGCAAAAAAATTCAAAGTGCTACTCTAGTGAACACACGAATGATAAGAAAGTGAAACAGCCTTACTGCTAATATGCAGAAAGGTTTAGAGGTCTGGATAGAGGATCAAACTAGCCACAACATTTCTTTAAGCTAAAGCTCAATCCAGAGCAATGCTCCAACTCTCTTTAATTTTATGAAGGCTGACGGAAGTGAGGAAACTACAGAAGAAAAGATTGAAGCTGGCAGAGGTTGGTTCAGGAGGTTTAAGAAAAGAAGCCATTTTCATAACATAAAAGTGCAAAATGGGCCGGGCGTGGTGGCTCATGCCTGTAATTTCAGCACTTTGAAGGGAGAGAACGACAGATTGCTTGAGCAAATTCAAGACTAGCCTTGGCAACATGACCAAACCTCACCTCTAAAAAAAAAATACAAACATTAGCCAGGTGTGGTAGACTGTACTTGTAGTCCCAGCTACTCTGGAGGCTGAGGTGGGAGGATGGCTTGAGCTTCGGGTAGAGATTGTAGTGAGCTAAGATCACACCACTGCACTCCGGCCAGGGTAACAGAGCCAGACCTTGTCTCAAAAAGAAAAAAAAAAGTACAAAGTGAAGTAGCAAGTGCTCATGTAGAAGCGTCAAGTTATCTAGAAGATCTAGCTAAGATAATTTATAAAGGTGGCTACACTAAACAACAGATTTTCAACATGGATGAAATAGCCCTCTATTGGAAGAAGATCTAGGACTTTCATAGCTAGAAAGTCCTGGCTTCAAAGCTTCAAAGAACAGGTTGACTCTTGTTAGGGGCTAGTGTAGCTGGTGACTTTAAGTTGAAGCCAGTGCTTATTGACCATTCCAAAAATCCTACGGCCCTTAAAATTTACGCTGTCTACTCTGCCTGTGCTTTAGAAATGAAACAAGAAAGCCTGGATGACAGGACATCAGTTTACAGCAAGCTTTACTGAATATTTAAAGCCTACTGTTGAGACCTACTGTTCAAAAAAAAAACCTCCTTTCAAAATATTACTGCTAAGTGGCAGTGCATCTCATCAACAAAGAGCTCTAATGGAGATGTACAAGGAGATTAATGTTGTTTTCATGCCTGCTAACGTTACCTCCATTGTGGAGCCCATGGATCAAGGAGTAAGTTCAACTTTCATGCCTTATTATTTTAAAAATATACTTTAGCCTGGGTGCAGGGGCTCACACCTAAAATCCCAGCACTTTGGGAGGCTGAGAAGGGTGAAGCATTTGAGGTCAGGAGTTCTAGACCAGCCTGGCCAACATATCAAAACCTAATCTCTACTAAAATATAAAAATTAGCCGGGTGTGGTGGCATGCACCTGTAGTCCCAGCTACTCAGGAGGCTGTGGCAGGAGAATCACTTGAACCCAGGAGGTAGAGGGTGCAGTGAGCTGAGACTGCGCCATTGCATCCCAGACTGGGCGACAGAGTGAGATTCCATCTATAAAATAAATAAAATTTTAAAAACACTTCATAAAGCTATAGCTACCATCCATAGTAATTCCTCTGATGGATCTGGGCAAAGTAAATGAAAAAATTTCTGGAAGGGATTCGACACTTTGATGCCATTATGAACATTAGCAAATCATGAAAGGAGGTTAAAATATCAACATTATAGGAGTTTGGAAGAAGCTGATTCCAACCCTCATGGATGATCTGTGGTTTTAAAGACATCAATGGAGAAATTAACTGCAGATGTGGTGGAAATAGGAAAGAACTAGAATCAGAAGTGGAGCTTGAAGGCCAGGCATTGTGGCTCATGCTTGTAATCCTAGCACTTTGGGAGGCCAAGGCAGGCAGATAATTTGAGGTCAGGAGTTTGAGACCAGCCTGACCAACATGATGAAACCCTGCCTCTACTAAAAATACAAAAAAAAAAAAAAATTAGCTGGACGTGGTGGTACATGCCTATAATCCCAGCTACTCTGGAGGCTGAGGCAGGAGAATCACTTGCACCCACAGGTGGAAGTTGCAGTGAGCCAAGACTGCACCACTGCACTCCAGCCTGGGTGACGGGGCAAGACTCCTCTTCAGCAGGGGGGAAGCAGAGCTTGAAGATATTCTACTAGAATTAGAAGTATGGCTTGAATTGCTGTTATTCTACTAGTACTAGAATTAGAAGTATAGCTTGAATTGCTGTAATCTCAATGAAATCTGAACACGTGAGGATTTGCAAATTTCATTTGGATGAGCAAAGAAAGTGGTTTCTTAAAATAGACTCCACTTCTGATGAAGATGCTGTGAACATTGTTGAAATGACAACAATGAACCTAGGTATTACCTAAACTGAGTTGATAAAGCAGTGGAAGGATTTGAGAGGATTGATTCCAATTTTGAAAGAAGTTCTGTGAGTAAAATGCTATTAAATACCATCACATGCAAAAGAAAAATATTTTGTGGAAGAGTCAACTGATGGAGGAAACTTCACTGTCTTATTTTAAGTAATTTCCACAGCCACCCCAATCTTCAGCAACTACCACCCTGATTAGTCAGCAGCCATCAACATCAAGGCAAGAACTTCCACAAACAAAATGATTATGACTTTCTAGAGGCTCAGATGATCATTAGCATTTTAGTAATAAAACATTTTTAAATTAAGGTATGTAGATTTTTAAGACATAATGGTACTGTACATTAATATAGTACAGTGTAAATATAATTTTTATATGTACTGGGAAACGAAAAAATTTGTGTGACTCTTTTATTGCAATATTGGCTTTATTGAAGTGGTCTGGAACCAAATCTGCAATATCTCCAATGTATCTCAGGAAATGTGAATCTTTCCATTTCGTTCTCTTTTTTCAAGATGGTTTTGTTTATTTTGGTTCTCTTGCATTTCCACATGAATTTTAGACTCAGCTTCTCAATTTATGCAGAAAGAAAAAAAAAATCCAGCTGAGGTTTTGCTAGAGATTGTAATGAATCTGTAGATCAACTTGAGGAATACTGCTATCTTTTTTATTTTATTTTTTATTTTTTGAAAGAGAGAAAAGGAGAAAGAAAGAGCAAAAGAAATAAAAAAAAAGAATGAAAGAGAGAAAGAAAGAGGACGAGAAAGAGGGAGAGAGAACAGGATTCTTGTTTTATTGCCCAGGCTAGAATGCAGTCTAAAAATGGATATTAAAAACCTCTTTTATGCCAATAATTGTGCTTAACAATGGAGACAGGAAGGAATAGGGGATGAAAATAACCAATAAGCAGCCAACCAATATTTTATTTAAACCTGTGGAATGCTATGCAATTGCTGAGGAGTGATTTACTTCCACTTATGTGGTCACTTTTAAAATAGGTGTAATGTGATACTGAGAAAAATATATGTTTTGTGGATTTGGGGTGCAGAGTTCTGTAAATATTTGTTAAGTTTACTTGTTCCAGGTCTGAGTTCAAGTCCTGGATATCCTTGTTAATTTTCTATCTCGTTGATCTGTCTAATATTGATAGTGTAATGTTAAAGTCTCCCACTATTATCGTGTGGGAGTCTAAGTTTCTTTGTAAGTCATTAAGAACTTGCCCTATGTATCTGGGTGCTCCTGTAATGGATGCATATACATTTAGGATCGTTAGCTCTTCTTGTTGCATTGATCCTTTCACCACCATGTAATGTCCCTCTTTGTTTCTTATGGTCTTTGTTGTGTTAAAGTCTGTTTTATCAGAGACGAAAATTGCAGCTTCTGGTAATGCTAGCTGGCTGTTTTGCCCATTAGTTGATGTAGGTTCTTCATTATGGTGATGCTCTTTACCTTTTGGTATGTTTTTGGAATGGCTGATACTGGTTGTTCCTGTCTATGTGTAGTGCTTCTTTCAGAAGCTCTTGTAAAGCAGGCCTGGTGGTGATGAAATCTCTGAGTACTTGCTTGTCCACAAAAAATTTAATTTTTCCTTCACTTATGAAGCTTAGTTTGGCCGGACATGAAATTCTAGGCTGAAAGTTCTTTTCTTTAAGGATGTTGAATGTTGGCCCCCCACTCTCTTCTGGCCTGTGGGGTCTCCGCTGAGAGATCTGCTGTGAGTCTGATGGGCTTCCCTTTGTGGGTAACCCGACCCTTCTCTCTGGCTGCCCTTAGCATTTTCTCCTTCATTTCAACCCTGGTGAATCTGACGATTATGTGCCTTGGGGTTGCTCTTCTTGAGGAATATCGTTGTGGTGTTCTCTGTATTTCCTGGACTTGAATATTGGCCTGCCTTGCTAGGTTGGGGAAGTTTTCCTGGATAATAACCTGAAGAGTATTTTCCAGCTTGGATTCATTCTCTTTGTCACATTCAGGTACACCTATCAAACGTAGATTAGGTCTTTTCACATAGTCCCATATTTCTTGGGACTTTGTTCATTCCTTTTTACCCTTTTTTCTCTAATCTTGCCTTCTCGTTTTATTTCACTGAGTTGATCTTCGACCTCTGTTATCTTTTCTTCTGCTTGGTCAATTCGGCTGTTGAAACTTGTGCATGCTTCATGAAGTTCTCATGTTGTGTTTTTCAGCTCCATCAATTCACTTATATTCTTCTCTAAGTTGTCCATTCTCATTAACATTTCGTTAAATCTTCTTTCAAGGTTCTTAGTTTCTTTGCATTGGATTAGAACATGTTCTTTTAGCTCACAGAAGATTCTTAGTATCCACCTTCTGAAGCCTGATTCTGTGAGTTCATCACACTCGTCCTCCGTCAAGCCTTGTTCTCTTGCTGAAGGGGAACTGCAATCCCCTGTAGGAGGAGAGGCATTCTGATTTCGGGTTTTCTCAGCCTTTTTGCACTGGTTTCTCCCCATTTTTGTGGATTTATCCACCTGTCGTCTTTGTAATTGCCGACTTTCAGATTGGGTCTCTGAGTGGACGTCTGGCTTGTTGGTGATGAAGTTTTTTCTGTTTCTTAGTTTTCCTTCAGTGGATGCCCCTTCCCCACAGAGCTAGGTCTTCCCGGGTTCGGCTGTGCTTGCTGTGAAACTCTCAGTCCTCAGCACTTTCAACTGCTGTTCTCCTTGTAGGGATGGGACCAGCCGAGCCTGACTAAAAGGGCACCCAGTCCCGTACACTCCGCACTGAGAAGCGCCATGCCGGGGCGCCGGCTAAACAGCTGCGCTGGCCTAAAGAGTCACGCTGGCGACCCGTGTGGCTCCTCTGCCAGGAATCTCCCAGTTTGCGGGCAACAAAAATTCGTCTGAAATTGCGGCATCCACTTGCTCTCTGCGCTTTCACTGGGAGCTATAATCCTGAGCTGCTGCTAAGCGGCTATCTTGGATCTCTCTCTGGAATACTGCTATCTTAACAATATTAGGTCTTCCTATCCATGAACAAAGGATGTCTTTCCATTTATCTAAGTTTCCTGTAATTTCTCTCAGTAGTGCTTTGTAGTCTTCAGGTTATAAGTCTTACACTTTTGTTAAATTTATAAAGTGTGGAGAGAGATCCAAGATGGCCGCATAGGAGCAGCTCAGGATTGCAGCTCCCAGTGAAAGTGCAGAGGGTGAGTGGACGCCGCATTTCCAGGCGGATTTTTATTACCCCCAGACCAGGAGATCCCCAGGCAGAGCAGCCCCACGGGTCGCCAGTGCGGCTGTTTGGGCCGGCGCGGCTGCTTTGCCGGCGCCCTGGCGCGGCGGTTCTCCGTACAAAATACACTGGTCTGTGTGCCCTTTTAACTGGCGAGTGGAGCTACGGGAAGGCGGATTAAAAAGGGGACTGAATCAGGGAGCCAGCCCAGGAGATTCCCAGGCAAAAGCGCTACGAATCGCAGCACCGCTGTTTCAGCCTGCGCAGTGTGTCCCCGCAGGGGAAATGACACAGATCCCGGCGCCTTTTCAACAGGCGACTGGAACACCTGGGAGTCGCCCATTCAACTAAAAAAAGGCTCTGAGACAGCGAGCCAGGTGATCAGGCTCGGCTAAAACAGCAATTGGAAGCGCTCTTGGTTAAGAGTTTCGCAGCGGGCACAGCT
>PVKP010041057.1:0-19025 GCA_004027715.1 Plecturocebus donacophilus
CCCGGCTTGGGCAGAGATTGAAGAGGCTTGTAAGATCCCCCCAAATCTAAGCCCTCTTCTCCAAAGGCCGGGAAGGGGTGCCGCCACTGCAGCCGCCCGCACTGCACCAAGCGCCGCCAAGTGGCGGAGCTTATCCCCGCCGGAGGGGCAGAACCAACTCCTCAGGCGCGGGCGCTGAGGGACTAGGCAGGGCGCGGCCCTTGGAGGACCAACCAAAAAACCTGCCTGCGCTACCAGCCAGCCTGGGAAACCGAGGGGCGCCCTCCTCAGGAATGGGCCCCTGGGAAAGCTGTAGGTAGATTTGTCTCTTTCCTCCCTTCCTCGATGAACCTCAAAGCTCTGGCAGATGTGCCCTGGAGTCAAAGTGGGGAAGAATACCTGATTTGGTAACCAGCTCCTGCCCAGAAGGTCCAGGGCTCAGTCCGCCGCTGCCACTCTGATCGCCTCCCGGAGCTGCAGCTCCCCCAAGAGGGGCGTCCTTCTCCTGCTCAGCGTCCCCGTCCTTCTCTGTGTCCCCAGAGCCGCCCCGCAGCAGCCAAACGAAAAGCGCTCCGGCCAGACCCCCTCCGACCAGCAGAGCGGACCAGACGGCGCCCATGGCTGAGAGGCCGCGGCCGAGGGAGACGACGGGGACTGGGGCCGGGGCTCAGGTCACGCAGGCAGAGCCACACCTACCCCGCCCGCTCCAGCCTTTTACGGTTCCTGCGGCGGGCGCTCCGGCGGAGCCCGGCCCTGCGCGACCAGTACTCAACTTTCCCGGCCCCGCCCCGCTCCCCGCCCCCGGGCTGCAGCCCCGGGCTCCCTCCGGGCGGAGGCCCGAACGCTTTTCCATCTCTACACTTTCTGTTCCCGGCCCTGCCAGTTGCTAGCGGCCGGGGTCGCACGGGGCGGCGTTCCACGTGTGTCCCGCGTGAAGAACCCAAGTGCGCACAGCTGCCGCGCGCAGCCAGGACCTGCCCACCGCCCTTCCTTCTCCCGCCCGCTGCCCGCGAGGCGAGGCGCCTCCTCCCCAGGGAAGCCCAGCAGCAGCGCGGCCCGCTGGAGCCGGAGAGCTTCCTGGAACTTAGAGGTGGGCGAGGCCGCGGGCGTCTGTGACGCGCAGGCCTGGGCGCGGGCTGAAGAGGTGGTGCGTTCGGGTGGGGTGGGTGGCCGGGAGGACCGGGGCAGGGTGCGGGGAAACTGGGAGCCCTAGTGGCAGCTCCACTCCGCCGCCAGCTCGCTGCGCTTAGCCGCCCCAAGTCTCCGCCTCCCCGCCTGCAAAATGAAAGGATTGGACTGAGGACGGTCCATCTAAAGATGCCGGTTCAGCCCAACCACATCCAGTCTCGTCCTGTTTGGGCGTGTATGGATGGTGCGAAATGCGCGCCCGACTGTCTGACCTGGATGTTGTCCATGGACGAGCGCCTACAGATAAGTTTGTTAATAAAAACAGCAGCTCTTTATTAAGCACTGTCTGTATTCCATGTGTTTTATGTGTATGTATTTAATCCTCACAAGACAACAACCCTGTGCGCTGTTACATACATTTCTTTGTAAATCCGTTCCTCTGCGTATCTGATGACTTTGCACAACAGCTTCAAGCTGATGGTCCCCACGTCTATGTCTGCAGCTCACACCTTTCCCTTGGACCCCGACATTCAACAGCTAAAGGCCAACCCGCCTTGGAGTAATTATTAGATTGCTGTCTCTGATAGGACAAATTATCAAATGTGCCCCTTGCTCCGAAAGGACAGTAGCCCTTAACCGGGTGCAGTGCTGTGCCAGTGAGGTTACTGGAGGGCCGAAGCTGCCTTGATGCAGGTCACAACTGCAACTTTGGCAATCATAAGGGAGGGGGTAGAGGAGAGGTGAGGGCAAAGACTGTCAACTAGGCATCTCCTTGTGGGTGTCTAATAGACATCTCAAACCCAACTCATACACACCTGAACTCCCCACCTTGCTCCCTAAACTTACTCCTCTCCCTACCTTCCCCGTCTCAGGAAGTGGCGACCACATCCTTCCTATTGCTGCAAAGCAAAACACAGCCAGCTACTACCACCCGCCACTTTCAAACCAGCGGTCAGCCTGGCCTGTTCAAACACCCCAGGTCTGCTCAACGCCCTCCAGTTGCTCCAGATCACACGGAAAAACCCTACAGAGTCTATTCCCCATGACCACTGTGTGCTCACCTCCATCTTGCCACATCCAGCCACACTGGCTTCCTTGCCTAGAGTCATCCTTCCTACAGACCTCTCTCTGTCATCCCCTTCAGGTCTTGGTACAAGTGTCATCTGCACCGCCCCCCAGACCTTCCTTGACAATCTCAGTGTTAATTATAATCCTACTCCTATGTCCTTCCCCTGCTCCAGTGTTCTCATTAGCACTTAGGGCATTGTTTTTAATACACTCCAAAATCCGTGTATCTGTGGTTTAATCTCTCTTTCCTCCCTTCAGTGTGTAATTGATAGCAGGGATTATTGTCCTTTGTTCTCTGCTGACTTCCCAGCGCCTGTAACCTTTCCAGAGTGAGCGATTAGAAGTACAGGTTGAATGAATGAATGAAGCCCTATGTAATCTCCCTCTAGAGCATTAATGGCATTTTCCTTACATAGATTCCAAATGCATTTTTAGCCCATGTGGGTATGGGCTTTCCTTGAAATTCATTTTATATATAATAAAAAGTGACCATAAAGCTATATTTTTAAGAGAATGAATGTCACTGTATAAAATACGATTCCTCCAGCCTGGGCAGCATAGCAAAACCCTGTCTCTACGGAAAACTACAAAAATTAGCTGGGCATGGCAGTGGCACCTGTAGTCCCAGCTACTCAGGAGGCTGAGGATCACTTAAGCCTGGGAGATGGAGGCTGCAGTGAGCCATGATCGTGCCACTGCACTCCAGCCTGAGTGACAAAGGGAGACCATCTCCGAAAATATGATAAAAATAAAAGATCCTGGCTGGACACGGTGACTCATGCCTGTAATTCCAACACTTTGGGAGGCTGAGACAGGCAGATCATGAGGTCAGGAGATAGAGACCATCCTGGCTAACACAGTGAAACCCTGTCTCTACTAAAACTACAAAAAATTAGCTGGTCACGCCTGTAGTCCCAGCTACTCAGGAGGCTGAGGCTGGAGAATCACTTGAACCCAGGAGGCGCAAGTTGCAATGAGCCAAGGTCATGCCACTGCACTTCAGCCTGGTGACAGAGAGAGACTCTGTCTCAAAAAAATAAAAAATAAATAAATAAAATAAAATAGAAGATCCCTCACATGTGCAATTCACATAGGGTTTGTGCTCCTATGAGAATCCAGTGCCGCTGCTGATCTGATAGGAGGTGGAGCTCAGGCCGTGTGATGCTCCCCTGCCCACCGCTCACCTCCTGCTGTGCAGCCTGGTTCCTAACAGGCCTCCGACTAGGGTTTGGGGACCCCCATCTAAGGGATATAATCCCAGAGAATCTGTAAAATCCTTTAGATGTGAGCCCCACTGTTCACTTACAATACCTAAAATCTCTGAATATTTATTTATTTATTGTTGTCAGAAATGTCTATTCATTTATTTAAAATAATACCAAAAATTATTTTCCCAACCCATCAGGATTATTTTTACATGATATCATATTGATCATGTAACATTTTTATTTTTTATTTCTTTTTTTTCTGTGGGAATCCCAAGAAGCTTCTGCAACATTTTTAAAGAACATTATTTGGCCTTCCTTTTGGCTTTTCCAAATTAAGTGTTGGCTCATTGATTTCTGTGTTGCTGCTTTAAAAAAAAAAAAACTCCAATCACAGTCATGTTTATATTAAAGGTTCATAGCCACATATCCTAAAAAATTCTTGCCACACTGATGACACCCATGCTAATCACTATACAATTGCAGAATAGTCATGTTTTGCCTCCATACGGAAAGCTGTGAGTGCCTGGGAAGACAGTGTTGTCAGGGAACAAAAAAGGCAAAAGCACATTTGTGGGGCAAAAGAGGGAGCTGACAAGTTCTGCCGGGATGTGTTAAATTGCAGGCATGAGCAGGAAGTTGGAACTGAGTTTCTTTACTTTAAGAAGAGGATCAAGGCAGAGATGTTGGAAATTCTGCATAGAGATGTGGCAATTAAATCCACAGTAAAGATTAATGTTATAAAGAGAAATGAACGATGGATGAGCCCTTGGCACAATTGCAAGAAGAAAGATTGGGAAGTCGCCTCCATGCTACTACTTACATTGCAGTTCTGTCTTGAGATAATATTTTATGGGCCATAATGTAGAACCCATTTTCTAATTGATACTATTCTATTTAATAAAGTATGAATAGATACAGATAGATACTTTAAAGTTTAATATATATATGTATATATATTAAAGGATATATATATGTATATATATTAAAGGATATATATATATATATATATCCTTCAAACTTATGCAAGAAAAGATTGCTTAATCCTGGCTTAGAGGGATGAGGACAAAACAACGAAAAGCAACTCTGTTTGCAAAGTCAGAGAGACTAAAGACTGTGGGACGGTAGAGCCAGAGAAGAGGGAGAAACAAAATTAGATAAGGAAAGCAGTTCGAGAAGGTGGCAGGGGCTGGGCGTGGTGGCTCATGCCTGTAATCCCAGCACTTTGGGAGGCTGAGGCGGGTGGATCACTTGAGGTCAGGAGTTCAAAACCAGCCTGTCCAACATGGCGAAACCCCGTCTCTACTAAAAATACAAAATTAGCCTGGCATGGTGGTGCATGCCTGTAGTCCCAGCTACTCGGGAGGCTGAGGCAGGAGAATCGCTTGAACCTGGGAGGTGGAGGTTGTAGTGAGCCAAGATCGTGCCACTGCACTCCAGCCTGGGCAACAAGAGCAAAACTCCATCTCAAAAAAAAAAAAAAAGAAGAAGGTGGCGGGGCTGGGGAATGAAGGTATTGCTTAGCGGAACTTAAGTGAATGAGAGCTGAAGGGAAAATGGTTGCATCTGGTGCATGAGAGGTCATCAGCAGCCCTGGAGTGTTTGTGGGGGTGGGCGTTGGGTTTCAGAATGCTAAGGTATAAATGCTGTGAAAGGCTGAGAAGTCCAGCATTGACTTATCTCTCTCGAGAAATGTGGAGCCAAAAGGTTAGAGCAAAATCGAAGGGTTGCTTAAGAATAGAACAGGGTACCCAGTGCTTTGGGAGGCTGGGATGGAAGGATCTCGAGGCCAGGAGTTCAAGACCGATCTGGGCAACAGTGGGAGATACCCCACCCCCACCCTGCCTACAACAACAACAACAACAACAAAACGAATAGACCAGAACTCAGGGCAGTTCCTGTAAACCAAGAGAAACTTGAGCACAATTGGAAGCAGGAAAGAGCCAGTGGAGACTGAGCTTAAACACATGAGAAGCAGAGGGAATATTTTTTCATGGACTTTCATAAGGCACAAGAGGGAGATAGGTCAGGACTACCAGTGGAACAACTGGCCTTGGATGAAGGAAAGAGAGGAGAAGAGCATGAAAAAAGAAAAGAATGAAAATAAGAGACATTCTGTGCCTCAAAGGAAGTAGGGAGTGAGGTTATCAGCTGAGTGGGAGAAAGGAAATCTGGGTGGAGTTTTAAGGAAAGCAGAGAAAGCAGATAATGACCCCTGGGAGGAGACCTGGCCAGGCCAGCAGGAGACCTGTCCCTGCTGGAGTCCAGTTGCCTCTCCACGATGCGGTATAATAAGAAAGAGATTTGCTCTTTGTCCTTCAGTTGCCGGCGCAGAGCGCCTAGAACCCTGGGATCTGTTATTCCTAATGTGCCCCTTTTGATCACATCAAGTTTTCTCTTATGGTATCAGTGTTTTTGAGGTTTGTCTCATCCCCACTTTAGATCATAAATCACTTGCTGGTCACAGCTTGGTCATCTTTATATTCCCTGGAATGTTAAGTCTATCATCTAATAGGCCTTCTTTTTCTTGTTTTTGTTTATTGAATAACTAAAATATGCTGGCACTTGGCTAAGTGCTTTATAAAGATTATCTCATCCCTAAAAATGGAATGCTTGGAGGGAAGTAATCTGTCCAAGGTCACACAGTTAATGAGTGACCAAGCTGGGATTTGAACCTGGTGTTCTGATCCCCAGGACCCATGCTCTGAAACCCTAGCTACACTGAAGTCTGATGATTCTTAAACTATGTTCTAATTTCAAAGCATAGATTTTAGAAATGAGTGTGCAAATTTGGATGTGTGACACTAGAGAACCCTTACGGGAGTGTTTCAGTGTTTGTGGTGACTTTCAGACTTGTTCTTGATCTGTAATAACTCTCTGCAAGCCCTCTCTCCATTAAGGGAATGCACTTGTCACCCTCAGCACCTGTCCATTGCTGTCAGACCTCTGGCTCCTGGGGAGCCACAAAACATTAACTGCAAGTACAACCTCTCTGCAAAGAGTCACACTGGAGCTGCCCAGTTTCAGGTTTCACAGAGACATTTTCTAACTGAAACTGTTTGCAAACCTCTGACTCATCTTAGTTCCAGAATAGACTCAAGGCTGACATCGGTCATGCTAAGTTGTAAAAGCTTTAGAAAAGGGTGATCTGTGTTAGACAACTAGCTCACTATCTACAGAAAAATAAAGCTACATTACTACTTTGTACCACATAAATCATGGACTCCAGATGAAATAAAGTTCTAAATGGAAACAGTAAAACTACAAATAGAACAAAATTCGGGAAACTGGCAATGTGACATAGCCCAACATAGGCGACCACAAACATTTTTTTGACTTCATCTTTATTCTTTAACTGCTTTCTGATTCCACCCACCCATTCACCCAATGACGACACTGTAAATATTGTTATCTGTGAACATTTGTCAAAAAGAAAGTTGATGTGTCACCAATACCTTACAGTGAACTTGTTTGATATTTAAAATTAATCTAGAGGGAGGACGAACTAAAAGAATGCATTTTTTTTCTGAGACAGGGTCTTGCTCTGTCGCCCAGGCTGGAGTGCAGTGACACAATCTCGGCTCACTGCAACCTCTGCCTCCCAGATTCAAGCAATTCTCCTGCCTCGGTCTCCTGAGTAGCTGGGACTACAGATGCATGCCACCAGCCCGGCTAATTTTTTGTATTTTTAGTGGAGATGGGGTTTCACCATGTTAGCCAGAATGGTCTTGATTTCCTGATCTTGTGATCTGCCCACCTCAGCCTCCCAAAGTGCTGAGATTACAGGCATGAGCCACCATTCCCAGCCTAGAATGTATTTTTTATTGATATGTCATATTTGTACATTTTTGTGGGGTACATGTGGTATTTGTTACATGCATAGAATGTGTAACAATCAAGTCAGGATATTAAGAGTATCCATCATTCTATATATTGGGAACATTTCACGTCCTCTCTTCTAGGTATTTTGAAATATATAATACTTTGTTACTCTGATATCAAACATAATTAATTCCTTCTATCTAACTGTATTTTTTAAGCAACCAACCTCTCTCTGTTTCTCCCCCACTCTACATACCCTTCCCTGCCTCTAATAACTATCACTTTGCTCTCCACCTCCATGAGGTCAACATTTTTAGCTCCCAAATATGAGTGAGAACAGGCAATATTTGTCTCTCCGTGCTTGGCTTATTTCACTTAATAATGTCCTCCAATTTCATCTGTGTTGCTGCAAATGACAGGATTTCATTCTTTTCTATGGCCAACTAAGATTTCATTATGTATTTGCAAACTATTCATCCAACAAAGGACTAATATCCAAAATATACAAGGAACTCAACTCAACAGCAAAAGAACTAATAATTCCATTAAAAAGTGGGTAAATAATGCATTTCTAATGGAAGAACTTCATCCCTGCATACCTACCTTGGAGGGTAATGGGGAAAGCAGGGCTTCCCAACCTCTTCACACCAGAATGTGTAATATTTCCTGTTCTGCCCACACAGAAAGCGGGTCCTGTGAGCACACCATTGCTCGTGCCCCAGGAGAAAATTGGATTAAGTCACAAAGAAATACATAGACCAAAGTCATTTTTAAATGTTCATTTTAAAAAATGTTCACTAATGATAAAAAGAGATTCAAATATAAAGATATTTGAATAGGGAAAAAAATGCAACTTTTTGGAGGCAATTTAGCACTCTATCTCCAATACCTTAAAGAACAAGACAAAATAAATGAACAACTGTGTAAGTGCAAGTATGTATGTAGCTGCATATACATATACCCTTTGACATAGCAATTCAACTCCTGGGAATTTTGGGTGAGTAGAGGCCAGAGATGATGATAAATGTTCTACAAAGCACAGAACAGTCCCTCACAGCAAATAATAATAAGAATAATCCTATCCAAAACGTCAATATTGCCTGAGCTGAGAAAATCTGTACCACAGCATGTGATCCCAGGGAAAACGAAGAGGGAACACAATGCCTCTTAGGGTCTAGTTTTGGAATCACACATTGCTACTTCTGCCGCATTCTGTTCATTAGAAACAAGCCACTAAGTACAGCCCACACTCAAGAAAAGCAAAATTAAACTTCACCTTTTGAAGGAAAGAAGAATTTGTGAACATATTTTAAGACATGACCAATCTGTCCTCTAGCCACAAATTATTTACATTCTTTTCATATGCAAAATATACTTACCCCCACAGCCCCACCCTTACAAAATCCTCCTACAACCCCTTTACAGCACCAGCTTGGAATCCACAATGTTAGAATCTAAATCAGGCCCATGTACAGATGAGACTGTTTAGATGTACTTCCTAAGTACAATTATCCTAATATATTTCCTTTCAATCGGAAGACAGAAAGGTATCTGCCCATCCCTCCCACCCCCACATAACACCACCCAACATGTAATGGTAGAAAACACACAGTATAATCACTATATACAATCCTGTTCCAAAAATAGGAGAAAATAGAGGCATACAGGAGCCACTGCTCCATGGCAATTCTGAAAACCAGCCAAGGAAATTATAGGAGTTCCTCAATTAGAACTTTGTTCAACTGGGAATAATTCTCCATGGCCTTTGTTTCCCCTTTCTTGGTTCTGTCCTCTGAGTCATCTGTTCTATAATGGAAACACGTATGTGTAGCTGAGTTCTCCCAGCCTGCTTTCTGCCAGTAGAACTATGGAGATCCAGAGACCTCTTTTCATTTTCTACTGTCTTTGTCCTTTTTAATCGAAGCTGGTAGTTTTTATGCCAATCCAATTCTTTGAAAAACTTTACAGGTTTCCTGTGAATCTTATTGAGTTCACAGCATTTTCAAAAGCCAAATCTACAAATCATTTTAAGATAAGTCCTTTTCTACCATGGGCTTCTGCTGAAGACCAACATCTTCAGCTTCTTAGAAGCTTTATTTGTTTGATCAAGAGAAACTGTAATACACTTAAACAAATTTTAGGGAGCCTTTGTCTAGTTGAACAGTATGCTGAGTCACCACCTTTGATCTTTCTGAGGTCTTAACAAAGGATTTAACAACTACATCCTTACATCCTCAGATTCTTCTTTAGACCATGTTTTCCTGGCAGTGTGCCGGATTTTATCTTTGCCCCAAACCATCCCTTAATTTAAACATTATCTGCCATTCAAGAGGCTAAACATTTTCAAAATCATACAATCATGGTTCCTCTTTATTAAACTGTCCTTCTTTAGCTTATCTATTTCTTCTTGCATTTTACTGTAAGCAGCAAATGGAAACCAGGCAGTTATCTTCAACGTTCTGTATGAAAATCTCCTTCATTGGATCATCCAGCTCATCAGATGCCTTTTCTACATTCCATGTGGCTAAGGTTTTTTTGTTTTTTTTTTTTTCCTGAGACAGAGTCTTGCTCTGTCACCAGGCTGACATGAAGTGGCATGATCTCAGCTCACTGCAACCTCTGCCTCCCAGGTTCAAGCGATTCTCCTGCCTCAGCCTCCTGAGTAGCTGGGACTACAGGTGTGCACCACCACACCCAGCTAATTTTTGTATTTTTAGCAGAGATGGGATTTCACCATGTTGACCAGGATGGTGTCAATCTCTTGACCTCATCATCTTTCCATCTTGGCCCCCCAAAGTGCTGGGACTACAGGCGTGAGCCACTGCGCCCAGCAGTGAGCCTCTTCCTTGCTATGCGAGCTTCTCCATAGACAACTTTAGTGTCCTCACAACATGGCAGCTAGACACTCCCAGAACAGATGATCCAAGTGAGAACAAGGAGGAAGCCACAATTTCACCTGATAATATATAATTGGGACTCAGAAATCATGCATCATCGCCTTTCCCACATTGTCTTTATTAGAAGCAAGTCACTAACTACAGCCCACACTCAAGTCAAAGGGAATTAGACACCACATTTTGAAAGAGTATCAAATAATTTGTGAACATATTTTAAAACAAACACAAATCCCCAAATCAGGGGCTCTTTGGAATTTGCTAAAGAAATATCATGTCTTGAAACTGTTGAACTGGGAGAGAGAGAGATAATTCATTGTTTAGTTTGCCAAGTTAAGATATCATTTGATTTCACAGCTTTGTAGGATACCTTATTTGAAGATAGAACATTGTTTGGAAAAAGTGAGACCCTGAATCCTGAAATGGGAACATATGGGAAGATGTAGTCAGCTCCAAGTACTTTAAACTCTCAACCCTGTGAAAATATGCTACTCAGATCATCTGCTGGAGAGAGCATCATTGGCTAGTGGACCAAACTTCTCCCTCCCTGGATCCTCCAGCCTCACACTGAGGCCATCTCATGGGCTACCCCTAGCCAATGACTGAGCATGCCAGAAGCACCAAGGTAGTCCCATTCTGGCAAGTTGTGAGACTCCTCCTGCAGGTAACTTCAACTTTAGGACTTTCCATTGGGCTGGCAAAACTTTTATTTGAATTGTGCTGCAGTCCAAGATTATTCTTATACCAATCCTCCTTTCTTCCACAGAGATCAGAAAGGCATCATAGTCTAAAGGCTCTCTGTCTTTTCCCATTTCTTCCCTCAGTAAAGCTCATGAACATCTATTCCCATCTTGCCATCTGCTTCTTGGCACACCTGAATTAATGCAGCCTTCCTCATCAGATGGCTACTCTTCTTCATGATGACTCTTTATCCATCTTTCATGAAGACTCTGTAATGTTATTCTTTGTGGGAGTGACCTTACTGGAGGTAGGGGAAACCAATTCTCTTCATTCTTTGCCCCTTACGTTCCTCATTGCCTTGAATTCTACAGTAAATAAGGTGCTAGAGACAGGTTGTACCAACTCACAAAAGTTAACTGACAAATTTTCAAAAATTTGGTGACCTGATTGCTAAACACAACCATTATTAAAACAAATTATATATACTTACAGTTAAATAAGTGATGTGAAAAGCAAAGATAATTACAAACTCCTCACTTCCTAGTTATTTGATAACTTCATTATTCTCTATGCTGCTCAGATTATGTGTATGTATTATATCTGGGTGTTGGAAATACTCTATAATAGTGTGCTGCTTGCACTTGTCTTTGAATTTTGAAGACCTGATTTAGACATGCTATTTCAGCTCATTTTTAAAAATAATCTGAGAGGTTGCTGATTTTGAGTACAGCTTGAAGCAAGAGTAGGCTTTCTCGCTGATCCAGGAAGCTCTGTTTTCTGATCCAGCGGATCCAATGTTCTTGAAATGCCTGTGGCAGACAGGGCTGCTGAATGGAGCTCTAGAACATCCAGAAAGAAGAATAAAAGAACAGGTTCTCAGGGTTTTGCAGCCAAGCCATGGATTCTGTGGCACATAACTTTTGTCCTTTTGAGAAACAGATGTTGGCTTGTTGCTGGGCACTAGTAAATACAGCAGTGTGATCTCATGTCTAGTGCCCATCATAAGGGGGCTATCTGATCCACCACGCCATAAAGTCAATTAACATTTAGTGTGTGTGCACAATGTGCCAAGCTCTGATCTAAGTGCTTTACTTGTAACATTTACTTTAATCCTCACCACATTTCTGGGAAATAGTACTATTATTATAATCATCCCTATTTTAGATGAGAAAATTGAAGCAGAGAGAGGGTAAAAGCAATCTGACCATAGTCATTTGGCTAATAAGTGGCAGGACTTGGTTAGAACCCAGGCTCTTTGGCTTCAAAGTACACATATTAAGTTACCAAATTGTATTGCTTCTTACGGTCAAATGGAAATTTCCTATATATGAATGGGCTTGAGCAGAAATTGAAGACACAACAAATTGCATGGTGTTCTGACTCCTATGACAATATGACAGCACCAGCCACAAGTGGACAACAGCAACATTATAGCCCAATTTGAAGGTGGCCCTGAACATCAACAAAGGGGACTCTTTCAGAGGCAGAATTTTAAGCATTTCATCCTGCCGACCACTTTGTCTGAAAGGAGAAATGGTATGTAGTGCAGTTATCACCAATTAATGCTCAGTAGCTGACAGTTTAGCTCAACAGCCAAGACGTGAAAGGATAAAGAATGCAAGTCTGGTGACAAGGATGTTTGGAGGAAGAGGTACCTATGCGATCTCTGAGGATGAATTGAGAGTATGAGGTTATTTGGTTCTTTGTGAATGCCACCCAAAGGCCTCCACTGGAGAGGAGGTAGGTGCTCAATAGTCAAGAGAAGAGGTTGACCCGGCCCCTGCATGCCAACACTTTCCTTTCTGCAGACACTCCAGTGTTGCCCAATGAGCGAAGTAGGCCTTGTGGCAGAAACAGAGGCTACATGGGGGTTCAGCAACTTGGATTTCCCTCATCAAACCTGATCTGGCCACTGCTTCTGATGAATACGTATTTGTCCAGGAAATAAAACTAAAGTCCCTGATATGAATTAGGTTTGAATGGAACAGAGCCAGAAACAATGTGCCTGGGTAAAGAAGTGGCTTCTCTCCAGACCACCACTAATAGCCTCGGTTGCTCAGCACCTGAAAGCCAGACTGGCTTGCAGAGGATCAGCTCTCCCCTTGGTGCTCCCTTGGCCTTCCAAACATGTGGGCACTTTAATGAGCTGAAACTTTAAGGGAGTATGGGAAATGCAGCCATTAATTTTCCAGCCTCTACAGTAGGAAGGCAAGCTAGAAGGGAGTCATAATGGTTGTTGAGTGGGTGAGTTCAAAGAATGTTCCAGACTTCTTTCATCATCATGAAAGAGGCAGTAATTTATCTTTACTGGAATAGTAACTTATTCTGGATTGGGATTTGCTGACCATGCCCAGTAAATTTCTGCCCACACCAACATTCATAGACTTACTGAACACTTTCCATAGTATTTCACTCAACATTGGTTCTCACCAAGAAACTAATTTTTCATCAAAAGTAACAAGGCAATGGGCTGTCATATTGGGCTGACTGCTTCTGTGGTGTCCTCCATCACCCAAAAGTGTCTGGCCTCATAGACGGTATAGCAAAGACTCATTTACAGCTTCAGCTGGGAGACAATACCTTTCAAACAGCAGTATTTATTCTGCACCAGCAACCAACATATGCTGTTTCTCCCCAGCATACATGGGTATAGCATCAGGAGGAGCACTTCCTTCAGAACCACTTGCAAAACTGTTACTTCTTAGCTGGTGATTTAAAAGCTTGAGACAAGGTGTCTAAAAGTAGAAAAAAAAATAATAGTTTCATTGAATTAGAATCTGAGAGTGCCACCTGGTCATTGTATGGGCTCCTCACGATCCCTGAAGAACAAGAAAAAGAGAGAACTGTACGAATCATCAATAACAGGTGAAAACTGATTTACAATAGTCATGGAAATCAAAGGATCCCTTGGAGTTCTACCTAGTGTTGTCATGTCTACTAATAAAAATGTCCTGGCTGGTCAGGACCACCAAGGCTCAGGCCCTTTGCAAATAAAGGTTTAGGTCACTCTCTCGAGTCGATAATTCCTAGCAGTTAAGGGACTGGTCAAAGCTGAAAAGACTGTGAAATGGGAACTAGGGAAATTATATATAGCAACTACGGCCTCTTGATCAGTTGTAGAAATGAATACTGTTGCATCTATTGTAGAAATGAATACTGTTGCATTTTCTTTCTTGCCATGTCATGTATAAGCCATTTTTTTTTAAAGTTTCTCTTCTTTCCTTGTCTCTTTCTCCACCAAGGGTGTGTTATCAGTGATCAAATGTACAATGTAGTCAGTTCGGCATACAGATTACTGAGATGAGATCATGATAGGCCCCGAGGATGAAAGGCCAGCCCCCAGGGATTTTGCATGTGAAGGCAGATGCAGTAATGGATAAAACTTTGAACTCATCTTTTTTGAGAAGATGATTGTGTCCTCATCTGTAGGAGGGATGGTTGCATTAATTAGAAGAAAGGAGTTTTTTTGTTTGCTTTTTAATTTTGTTTCTTGAGATGGAGTCTTGCACTGTTACCCAGGCTGGAGTGCAGTGGCATGATCTCAGCTCGCTGCCATCTCTGCCTCCCGGGTTCAAGCAATTCTCCTGCTTCAGCCTCCCGAGTAGCTGGGATTATAGGTGAGCGCCACCATGCCCAACTAATTTTTTGTATTTTTAGTAGAGACGGGGTTTCACCATGTTGGCCAGGATGGTCTCAATCTCCTGACCTTGTGATCCACCTGCCTTGGACTCCCAAAGTACTGGGATTACAGGCGTGAGTCACCACACCCGGCCAGAAGAAAGGGTTTTTTGTTTCTTATGCTTTATTCTTTATGATAAAAAGTAGATATTGATATTGGGCATTCAGGAGTCAGGCTAGTCATCTGAATTCCGTATTCTAAAAGGCACCTGAACTCCCTGACCTATGGCAGAGTCCCCTCACACTGTTGGAGCTGGCAGTCTCCATACCTCACTCATAGACATGGATCTGGCTCTACCATTTAAGTCCTTCAACTGAGACCCTGAGATGAGTAGGCAGAATCCACACTGGGCACGGCTGCTGCTGCTGGGTAAGGTGCTGACACTAGTGTTGCATCTATTTTCAAAGACAGCAGTGATGGCGGCATCAGATGATGGTGACTTCCATGCTGGTTGCCATGTCTATGCCAAGGTCATCCATAAAGATGTGTTCACCAGGTCAGTTTTGAAGCATGAATTCAGATATTGTTCCTGGGAGGGCAGATTCCAAATTGGAGCCTCTGTCCATAAAGATATTCTGTGGATCAAGATGAAAAGCAGGGGATCTAGCAAGATGGCCGAATAGGAACAGCTCCAGTCTGCAGCTCCTTGCAAGACCAATGCTGAAGGTGAGTGATTTCTGCATTTCCAACTGAGGTACCCTATTCCTCTCATTGGGACTGGTTAGGCAGTGAGTGTGGCCTACAGAGGGTGAGCAGAAGCAGAGTGAGGTGTCACCTCACCTGGGAAGTAAAAGGGCTGGGGACCTCCCTCCACTACCCAAGGGAAGCCACGAGAGACTGTGCTATCCGGCTCAGACACTACACTTCTCCCATGGTTTTGCAATCCTCAGACCAGGAGATTTCCTCGTGTGCCTATGCGACTGGGACCCTGGGTTTCAAGCACAAAACTGGGCAGCTGTTCAAGTGTGGAGGGAAAACCCCACAAAAGCCAAGGCAAGTGTCTGAAGCCTCATCATGTTCTCATATAAACATAGAATTAGAAAAGAATTAGAGATATAGTCACATAGTTATTCCTATATATAATCATATGTAATCACATAGCTATTCATATGTAATCACAATTATATACATATATATAATCATAGAATCTTTAATCTTACTAATAAGTCTCAGGTCAAGAAGTATGGGACTGAAGTGGCATTGGAAAAGAGGTGACCCTAAGGCAAGATGCTCTAAGTCCTCTGTCACGCCCGCGTAAGGGCTGCTGGAGGACGCCTTGGCTGTGCGACATTGTCAGTGCTGTGAAAATGCCCACTGTTTAGCCAGCTAGGGAAGGAGACATCCAAGATCGCCGAGAGGTCTCCTTCCCTGGAGGAGTGAGGAGAAACTCCACTTTCCCAAGCTCTTGTGGTAAGCATGATGGCTGTCAGGGAGACCCACAGACATCCAGGGGCTTAACTGTCTCTGTGTGATGCTGTGCTTCAGCGGTCACGCTCCATGCCTACTTTCAAGTTCTGCTTCTGCACCCGGTTCCTCTTTTCCTTAGAAGATAAGAATTACTAATAGTAACCTAAATCATAGTGACCTTGCTATTTCTTGACAAATATGAAAAAGTGCTGACGACTTAGGTTTTCTCCTCTCCTCGGCTTCTTCAAAGTCTTGGGCCCCCTATCTCCAAGACACGTGATTTACCTGACCCTATCACTGACCACCTTTACCTCATCCTACTTGCCCTTCCCCCTGCTTTGTACTCAATAAAGGTCAGGGTGTCCAGGAACTTGGGGCCACTGCTGGTCTCTGTGATTTGGTAGCAGTGGACCCCTGGGCCCAAACTCTTTTCTTTTGGTGTCTTGTGTCTTTTATTGCTACAGTTTCTTGTCTCCACACCAGCAAACAGGGACTCATGGGACCCTGTAGGGCTGGACCCTACATTCAGGCAGACATGGAGCTAGCTGCAGGAGTTTTTTTTTTCATACCCCAGTGGTGCCTGGAACCCCAGCGAGATAGAACTGTCGACTCCCCTGGAAAGGGGGCTGAAACCAGGGAGTCAAGTGATCTTGATCAGTGGATACCACCCCCATGGAGCCCAGCAAGCTAAAAATCCACTAGCTGGAAATTCTCACTGCCAGCACAGCAGTCTGAAGTCGATCTGGGACACTTGAGCTTGGTGGGAGGAGAGGCATCCACCATTACTAAAGCTGGAGTAGGTGGCATTCCCCTGACTGTGCTAAGGACTGGGCAGAACTAAACACAGTGAGGCAAAGTGACTGCGGCCAGACATCCTCTCTAGATTCCTCTTCACTGTACAGGGCATCTCTGAAAGAAAGGCAGCAGCACCAGTCAAGGGCTTATAAATAAAACTCCCATCTCCCTGGGACAGAGCATCTGGGAGAAGGGGCGGCTGTGGGGGCAGCTTCGTGGACTTAAACTTTTCTGCCTGCCTGCTCTGAAGAGAATAGTGAATCCTGACAAGGAGGGTTCTCCCAGCGCAGCACTTGAGCTCTGCTAAGGGACAGACTGCCTCCTCAGACTTCAGACTATTGTGCTTGCAGCGAGAATTTCCAGCCATGCCTCCTGACTGGGAAAAACCTCCCAACAGGAGTTGGCAGACAACCAAGGTAGCTTTTACTGGTATCAGGCCAGTGCCCCTCTGGGATGAAGCTTCCAGAGGAAGGAGCAGGCAGCAATCTTTGCTGTTCTGCAGCCTCTATTGTGATACTCAGGCAAATAGGGTTTGGAGTGGACCTCCAGCATACTGCAGAAGACCTTCAGAAGAGGAGACTGACTGTTAGAAGAAAAACTAACAAACAGAAAGCAATAACATCAACATCAACAAAACAGACCCCCACACACGGAAACCCCATCCAAAGGTCATCAGCCTCAAAGATCAAAGGTAGATGAATCCATGAAGATGAGGAAAAAACAGCACAAAGATGCTGAAAATTCCAAACACCAGAATGCCTCTTGTCCTCGAAATGATCGCAACTCCTCTCCAACAAGGGCACAAAACTAGACAGAGAATGAGATTGATGAATTGATAGAAGCAGGCTTCAGAAGGTGGATAACAAACTCCTCCAAGATAAAGGAGCATGCTCTAACCCGATGCAAGGAAGCTAAGAACCTTGACAAAAGGTTACAGGAACTGCTAACTAGAATAATCAGTTTAGAGAAGAACATAAGTGACCTGATGGAGTTGAAAAACACAGCACAAGAACTTTGTAAAACATACACAAGTATCAATAGCCAAATTGATCAAGGAGAAGAAAGGATATCAGAGATTGAAGATCAATTTAATGAAATAAAGTCTGAAGACAAGATTTGAGGAAAAATAATGCAAAGGAATGAACGAAGCCTCCAAGAAACACGGGACTATGTGAAAAGACCAAACCTATGACTGATGGAGTCCCTGAAAGTGACAGGAAGAATGGAACCAAGTTGGAAAACACATTTCAGGATATTATCCAGGAGAACTTCCCAGCCTAGCAAGACAGGCCAACATTCAAATTCAGGAAATACAGAGAGCATGACTAAGATACTCCATGAGAAGAGCAACCCAAGACACATAATCAGCAGGTTCTCCAAGGCTGAAACAAGGGAAAAAAATGTTAAGGGCAGCCAGAGAGAAAGGTCAGGTTACCTACAAAGGGAAGCCCATCAGACAAACAGCAGACTCTCTGCAGAAACCCAACCAAGCAAGAAGAGAGTGGGGGCCAATATTTAACATTCTTAAAGAAAAGAATTTTCAACCTAGAATTTCATATCCAGCCAAACTAAGTTTCATAATTGAAGGAGAAATAAAATCCTTTAAAGACAAACAAACACTGAGGACTTTGTCACCACCAGGCTTGCTTTATGAGCTCCTGAAGGAAGCATGAAACATGGAAAGGAACAACCAGTACCGGCCACTGCATAAACATGCCAAATTATAAAGACCATTGATGCTATGAAGAAACTGCATGAACTAATGTGCAAAATAACCAGTTAGCATCATAATGACCAAATCAAATTCACACATAACAATATTCACCTTAAATGTAAATGGGCTAAATACCCCTAATTAGAAGACATAGACTGGCAAGTTGGATGAAGAGTCAAAACCCATCAGGGTGCTGTATTCAGGAGACCCATCTCACATGCAAAGACACACATTATGGTGATGCTCTTTACCTTTTGGTATGTTTTTGGAATGGCTGATACTGGTTGTTCCCGTCCATGTGTAGTGCTTCTTTCAGAAGCTCTTGTAAAGCAGGCCTGGAACAACTAGACTTAACAAATATTTACAGAACTCTCCTCCCCAAATCCACAAAACATACATTTTTCTATCACATTATACCTATTTTAAAAGTGACCACATAATTGGAAGGAAATCGCTCCTCAGCAATTGCATAGCATTTCACAGGTTTAAATAAAATATTGGTTGGCTGCTCGTTTGTTATTTTCATCCCCTATTCCTTCCTGTCTCCATTGTTAAGCACAATTATTGGCATAAAAGAGGTTTTTAATACCCATTTTTAGACTGCATTCTAGCCTGGGCAATAAAACAAGAATCCCATTCTCTCTCCCTCTTTC
>PVKP010041058.1:0-19015 GCA_004027715.1 Plecturocebus donacophilus
TTTTTTTTTTTTTTTTTTTTTTTTTTTTGAGACACAGTTTCATTCTTGTTGTCCAGGCTGGAATGCAATGGCGTGACCGTGGCTCACGGCAAGCTCCACCTCTCAGGTTCAAGTGATTCTTCTGCCTTAGCCTCCCAACTAGCTGGGATTACAGACGCCTGTCACCACACCTGGCTAATTTTTTTGTATTTTTAGTAGAGACAGTGTTTCACCCCTGGTCTTGGTCTCCTGATCCCGTGATCTGCCCGCCTCGGCCTCCCAAAGTGCTGAGATTACAGGCATGAGCCACCGTGCCCAGCCAGGAATTCTTTTTGTTTTGTTTGAAGTGGGGGGTCTCACTCTGTCACCCAGGGTAGGGTGGCAGTGGTGCAATCATGGCTCACTGCAGCCTCAACCTACTGGGCTCAAGCAATCCTCCCACCTCAGCCTCCTGAGAAGCTGGTACTACAGATGTGTGCCACTGTGCCTGGCTAATTTTTTTTTTTTTGTAGAGACAAGGTTTTGTCATGTTGTCCAGGCTGGGTTTTTGAATTTTGTTTATTTGTTTGTTTTATGAGACAGTTCTGTCACCCAGGCTGGAATGCAGCGTCATGATCAGGGCTCACGGCAGCCTCAACCTCCTGGGCTCAGTTGATCCTCCCGCCTCAGCCTCCGAGCGTCTGGGACTACAGGCACATGCCACCATGTTTGGCGAATTTCTGAGGTTTTTTTTTTTTTTTTTGTAGAGATTGAGGTTTCATCATGTTGCCCAGGCTGGTCTCCAACTCCTGAGCCCAAGGGATCTGCCCACCTTTGCCTCCCAAAGTGCTAGGATCACAGGCCTGAGCCACCTCACCTGGTCAAGTTCTTTTCAGTTTTTTGCTACTATAAACAACGTTATCCTGAATATGCTTAAACATGTCATTTCACATGTAAGTGAGTATATCCATAGGACAAATTCTGAGAAGTAAAATGGTTGAGTGAAACTGTACACACACTTTTTTTTTTGAGACAGTCTCATGCTGTTGTCCAGGCTAGAGTGCGTGGCACAATTTTGGCTCACTACAACCTCTTCCTTGCAGGTTCAAGCGATTCTGCTGCCTCAGCCTCCCGAGTAGCTGGACTACAGGCATGTACCACCATGCCCGGCTAATTATTGTATTTTTAGTAGAGGTGGGGTTTTATCATGTTGACCAGACTGGTCTCGAACTCTTGACTTCCAGTGATCCACCAGCCTCGGTCTCCCAAAGTGCTGGGATTACAGGCCCAGCCTCACATACTTTTTTTTTTTTTGAGACAGAGGCTTGCTCTGTTGCCAGGCTGGAGTGCAGTGGTGCAGTCTCGGCTCACTGCAACCTCCGCCTCCTGGGTTCAAGCGATTCTTCCGACAGCCTCCCGAGTGGCTGGGACTACAGGTGCATGCCACCACGCCCAGCTAATTTTTGTATTTTTGTAGAGACAAGGTTTCATCATGTTGGCCAGGATGGTCTCAATCTCTTGATCTCGTGATCTGCCCGCTTTGGCCTCCCAAAGTGCTGGGATTACAGGTGTGAGCCACTGCTCCCGGCTCTCACACACTTTTAATAGTGTGTTAAGTATGCCAAACTGCTTTCCACTGAAGTGCACCAATTTACACTGTGATCTATACATTCTTCACAGGACTGTTGACATCAGATTATTAAACTCTTTGGTTTTTGGCCTGTCATCTAAGAGTGACAAAAAGAATATCATTGTGGTTTTGTCATATCTCTTTTTATAGTTGAAGCTGAGTATCTTATCGTATACTTAAGATCCATTAGCAAACTTAAAGGGCAAATGACAAAGTGGGAAATTACAAATCATATCAATGGGACAAAGACAAATAAACAAAAAATTGAACAAAAACATGAACTGGTATGTCACAAAGGAGGAATCCAAATCGGCAATAAAGGAACTACCAATTAAAAATTAGAATCAGTCAGGTGCAATGGCTCATGCCTGTAAGCCAGCACTTTAGGAGGCCGAGGTGGGTGGATCACCTTAGGTTGGGAGTTCAAAACCAGCCTGGCCAACATGGTGAAACCCTGTCTCTAGTAAAAATACAAAAATTAGCCGGTGTGGTGGTGTGCGCCTGTAATCCCAGCTACTCAGGAGGCTGAGGCAGGAGAGTCACTTGAACACAGGAGGCGGAGGTTGTAGTGAGCCGAGATTACACCACTGCACTCCAGTCTGGGCAACAGACTGAGACTTTGTCTCAGGAAAAAAAAGTAAAATCACAATAAGGCACCATTGCATACTCATCTGAGTGGTTAAAATTAAGAAGTCTGTCAAAACCAAATATTCCACTCCTAGTATACATACTCCTTGAGTAAGCCTTTCCTGTGTGTTCCAGGAGTCTTGTAAATTATTGTTCAGAGCAGAAGCGTTTCTAATAGAACAAAAATGGAAAACCTAGCTGGGCTTGCTGGCATGCACCTGTGGTCCCAGCTACTCAGGAAGCTGAGGTGGGAGGATTGCTTGAGCCCAGGAGTTTGAGGCTGCAGTGAGCTATGATCTTGCTACTGCATTCCAGCCTGAGCAACAAACAGAATGAGACCCTATCTCTAAAAAAAAAGAAAGGCAGGGGGACTTAAATGTTTGTTCATAGTAAAGTGGAAAAGTAAACTGTGGTATGTTAATACAGTGGAAATCACACAGCAATAAAATGAACAAATCACAGCTTTATGCATCAGTGTGGCTGGACTGCCCAAAGGAAAGGGAATAATAATAACAGAGTCAGTGTAGCTGTTACATCTTCAGAGAAGCAAAGGGTATATGGGAAGGCCACACAGTTGAGAGCTGGTCTGCTAAGATGGGCAATATGTTATTTCATGACCTGGATAATGGTTACACAAATGTTGGCTTTATCTTTAAATTGTACTTATTTCATGTATGCCCTGTGTGTATGATTGCTAGAGTTTGAATGTATATGTCCCTCCAAAAATCATGTTGAAATCTAGTCACCAGCCAGGCATAGTGGCTCACACCTGTAATCTCAGCACTTTGGGAGGCCAAGGCGGGTGGATCACAAGGTCAAGAGATCGAGACCATCCTGGCCAACATGGTGAAGCCCCGTCTCTACTAAGAATACAAAAATTAGCTGGCTGTGGTGGCCCATGCCTGTAATCCCATCTACTTGGGAGGCTGAGGTAGGAGAATACCTGGTAGACGGAGGTTGCAGTCACCTGAGATCGGGCCACTGCACTCCAGCCTAGATGACAGAGCAAGACTGTCATCTGTTTTTTTTTTTCTCAGAAAAAAAAAAGGCCAGGTGTGGTGGTTCATGCCTGTAATCTCAGCACTTGGGAGGCTGAGGCGGGTGGATCATTTAAGGTCAGGAGTTCAAGACCAGACTGACCAACATGGTGAAACCCCGTCTCAAAAAAAAAAAAAAAATCTAGTCACCAAGGTGACGGTATTTGGAGGTAGGGATCTGGGAGGTGATCAGGTTGATTAGATCATGAGGGCAGAGCCTTTGCCTTTTGTTTTTTTTTAAACGTGTGCACTTTTATTCAACTGGTCTCAAGTCAGTGTACAGGTAGGCCCTGGCTGCCTTCATCCACTCCCAGGGAAACCAAAAGCCTTCATACATCTCAACCTGGGGGACAAAAAAGGGGGGCCATGAAGGTTGACTATTCAAAATACAACAAAATAAAAAAATATTAGGGTGACGATTTAAAAACATTTTACATTACATAATTTACAGAAAAGCAATGCTTACACCTCCCCTGTGTGGACTTGGGAGAGGACTGGGTCATTCTCCTTAGAGAGAAGTGGGGTGGCTTTTAGGAGGGCAAGGGACTTCTTGTAACAATGCATCTCACGATATTTGGAATGACTATTTTTAAAAAAAAGAACAATGGGCCAGGTGCTGTAGCTCATGCCTTATAATCCCAACACTTTGAGAGGCTGAGGCAGGTAGATCACCTGAGGTCAAGAGTTCAAGACCAGCCTAACCAACATGGTGAAACTCCCCCTCTACTAAAAATACAAAAATTAGCTGGGTATGGTGGTGCACCTGTAGTCTCAGCTACTCGGGAGGCTGAGGCAGGAGAATCACTTGAACCCAGGAGGCAGAGGTTGCAGTGAACGGGATGGCATTGGGGAGGGCATACCCCTTGTAGATGGGCACAGTGTGGGTGATCCTGTCACCGGAGTCCATCTCGATGCCAGTGGTACGGACAGAGGTGTACAGGGACAACATGGCCTGGATGGCTATGTACGTGGCTGGGGTGTTAAAGGTCTCAAACATGATCTGGGTCATCTTTTCACAGTTCGTCTTGAGGTTCAGGGGGGCCTCAGTCAGCAGCACAGGGTGCTCCTCAGGAGCCACATGCAGCTCGCTGTAGAAGGTGTGGTGTCAGATCTTCTCCATGTCGTCCCAGTTGGTGATGATGCCGTGCTCGATGGGGTACTTCAGGGTCAGAATGCGTTGCTTGCTCTGGGCCTCACTGCCCACATGGAGTCCTTCTGACCCAAGCCCACCCTCATGCCCTGGTGCCTGGGGCACCCCACGATGGAGGGGAAGACAGCTCTGGGGGACATCGTCACCCTCAAAGCCGGCCTTACCATGCCAGAGCTGGCTGTCACGATGAGCGCAGCAATAGCATCATCCATGGTGAGCTGGCTGCGGGGGTGGATGGGTGGCGGAGCAGCGAGGGCGAGGCTTTGTGGGATGGACTGAGGGATGGACTCTGTCTCCTTAATTTTTTTGAGACAGAGTTTTACTCTGTTGCCCATACTGGAGTGCAGGGGCACGAACATGGCTCCCTGCAACTTCAACCTCCTGGGTTCAAGCGATCCTCTCACCTCAGCCTCCCTAGTAGCAGGGACCACACATATGCGCCACCATGCCCAGCTAATTTTTTATTTTTTGTAGAGATGGTGGTTGTGGCCAGGTATGGTGTTCACGCCTGTAATCCCAGCACTTTGGGAGGCTGAGGCAGGCAGGTCACTCTGAGCTCAGAGTTCAAGACAAGCTTGTCCAACATGGCAAAATCCTGTTTCTACAAAAAATACAAAAATTAGCTAGGTGTCTGTGGCTCACGCCGGCAGATGCAGCTACATGGGAGGCTGAGGTTGAAGAATTGCTTGAACCTGGGAGGTGGAGGTTGCAGTGAGCTATATTCACACCACTGCACCCAAGCCTGGGTGACAGAGTGAGACCCTGACTCAAAAAATAAATAAATAAATAAATAAGACAAGAGATGGAGTGGGGGGGGATTCTACTTTGTTGCCCAGGCTGGTCTCAAACTCCTGGGCTCAAGCGTCCTAAAGTGCTCGGATTACAGACGTAATAAGCCGTTGCGCCGGGGCCTTATCTCACAGTTTCTATGGGTCAGGAGTCCGGGAATAACTTAGCCAGGTCCTCTGCCCAGAGTCTTCCAGGGCTGCAATCAAGGCATGGATGGGGCTACATTGTCATCTGGAGGCTCAAATGGGGAAGAATCTGCTCATGCAGATTGTCGGCAGAATTCATTTCCTTGTGGCTGTGTCGCTGAGGGCCCTGGCTTTTCATTGTTGTCAGGAGGCTGTGGCAGATTCTAGAGGCCGCCCAGAGTTCCTGCCACGTGGGCTTCGTCAGCATGTGGGTTATTTCGTCAAGTCAGTAAGGAGAATCTACTGGTTCAACCTGCTAACACAGTCTTTTTTTTTTTTTGAGACTGAAGTCCTGCTCTGTTGCCGAGGCTGGAGTGCAGTGGCACAATCTTAGCTCACTGCAACCTCCACCTCCCAGGTTCAAGCTATTCTTCTGTCTCAGCCTCCTGAGTACCTGGAATTATAGGTGCATGCCACCACACCCAGCTAATTTCTGTATTTTTAGTAGAGACGGGGTTTCACCATCTTGGCCAGGCTGGTTTGGAACTCCTGACCTTGTGACCCACCCACCTCAGCCTCCCAAAGTGCTGGGATTACAGGCGTGAGCCACTGCACCCGGTCCACAGAGTCTTATATTATATGATATAATCTGGAAGTGACAGCCCACCACCTTTGCCATATTTATTATAAGTGGGTCACAGGTTCTGTCCACATGCAAGGCGAGGGGATCACCCAAGGATGTGGATACTGGGAGGTGGGAATTATTAGGATCACCTTAGAGTTAGTCAGCTACAACTGTTTATTGCTTTGGAAGGTGTTGTCTATTTTTTTCCCTTTTTTTTTCTTATCCATTTACAAGACCTCTATAGATTAAATAAATTCACCCTTTGTTTGCCACATAAGGTGCCACTTCAATACTTTTTTTTTGTTTTTGAGACAAAGTCTCACTCTGTTGCCCAGTCTGGAGTGCAGTGGTGCCATCATGGCTCATTGCAGCCTCAACCCTCCTGGGCTCAAGTGATCCTCCCACCTCAACCTCCTGAGTAGCTGGGACTACAGGCACCACCACTCCTGGCTAATTATTTTTATTTTTATTTTTTGTGGAGACAGGGTCTTAGTATGTTTCCAAGACTGGTCTCAAACTCCTGGGCTCACACAGTCCTCCTGCCTTAGCCTCCCAAAGTGCTGGGTTTACAGGTCTGAGCCACCATGCCTGGCCTCAATACATTTTTGATAAATAAATAAATCACTTAATGAATCTTCCCACTGGCTTTTCTACACATTTAGCAGCAGCAACAGTGACTTCATCAGCCCTTTCAAGAGTCTGTTTCTCTTACCAAGAAAGCTGAGCTAGGTCAAAGCAGAGAATTTAATTGAGGTTCAAGAATTTAAACCGAGGTGCTGATTTGGATTTGATATGAAATTGCTTTCACTTTGATTTATGCAAAGATGAATCAAAGCAGTACAAAAGATCAAGTTGCAGCAAGGCTGCAAGGAGGAAGACAAGGCAGGCATTCCTCTTGTGTCTCATGGAAAGGCACCTGAAGCCCTGTGTTCTTGGCAACCCATATGGAATAGGATGTTTCTCAGGTTGGAGGAGCATGGATTGGTGAAGGCTTGCCTTTTTTTTTTTTTTTTTTTTTAAATAGGACAGGGTCTAACTATGTCATCTAGGCTATAGTGCACTGGTGCAATCACATCTCACAGCAGCCTTGAACTCCTGGGCTCTAATGATCCTCCCTCCTTAGTCTCCCGAGTAGCTGGGACTACTGGTGTGCATTCACCACCAAATCTGGCTAATTTTTAAATTTTTTGTAGAGATGAAGTGCTGCTGTGTTGCCCAGCTGGTCTCAAACTACTGGCCTCAAATGATCCTCCCACCGTGGCCTCCCAAAATGCTGGGACTACTGGGGTGAGCCATCATGCTTGGCCAAGGCTTGCTGTCTCGTATGCTTCTAGCAACTGTGATACCCCCAAACATCTTATATCATCAGGCAGTGTCATACATTCCTCTCTCCAGTAAGCCACACCACCAGTGCCCGCTGTCCAGGTGCTGGGCTTTATAAATTTGCTGTGCCAGCCCTGGCCATGTTCCCTTACTTGAGCCTTGACTGTAGAACCAGGCAGTTGTCCAATTATTTCACATGGCTTCTTCCTTTTGCCCAGGAAAATCATTCGGAATCCTTCAAGATTCAGCTACTCCCGGGCACGGTGGCTCACGCCTATAATCCCAGCACTTTGGGAGGCCAAGGAGGACAGATCACCTGAGGTCAGGAGTTCAAGACCAGCCTGGGCCAGGCGCTGTGGCTCATGCCTGTAATCCCAGCTCTTAGGGAGGCAGAAGTGGGACGATAGCTTGAGCCCAGGCGTTCAAGACTTGCTTGGGCAATACAGCAAGACCCTGTTCTCCACAAAAAGGAAAAAAACAAAAAGATTAAAAAAAAAAAAAAAAGAGCAGCCTGGCCAACATGGTGAAACCCATCTCTACTTAAAAGTACAAAGGTTAGCCAGGGGTGGTGGCGGGCACCTGTAATCCTAGCTACTCAGGAGGCTGAGGCAAGAGAATCACTTGAACCTGGGAGGGGTAGGTTGCAGTGAGCTGAGATCACGACACTGTACTCTAGCCTTAGCAACAGAGGGAGACTCTGTCTCAAAAAAAAAAAAAAAAAAAAAAAAGACTCAGTTCCTAGGCTTTCTTCTAGAGGAACATCAACAGTTCCAGGCCGTGGTAGTTATACTATCATCTTTGTGTGAACCTCTGTATTAATTTCCACTACAAATACTGTCATTGGACCGGGCCTGGTGGCTCACGCCTGTAATCCCAGCACTTTGGGAGGTCAAGGTGGGTGGATCACGAGGTCAGGAGATCGAGACCATTCTGGCCAACATGGTGAAACTCTGTCTCTAATAAAAATACAAAAATTAGCCAGGTGTGTTGGCACATGCCTGTAATCCCAGCTACTCGGGAGGCTGAGGCACGAGAATCGCTTGTACCCAGGAGGCGGAGGTTGCAGTGAGCCAAGATCATGCCACTACACTCTGGCCTGGTGACAGAGTAAGACTGTCTCAAAAAAAAAAAAAAAGTATTGTCTTTGATCTGTCGTGTTTACACTTCTCTTTCACTAGATACTAAGATCCTCAAGGACAAGGACTGAGTCTGATTTTCCTGTGGACTTGTTGTCCAGCTGTCCAGACAGAGTCTTGCTCTGTTGCCCAGGATAGAGTGCAGTGGCACGATCTCGGCTCACTGCAACATCCCCCTCCCAGGTTCAAGCAATTCTCTGCCTCAGCCTCCCGAGTAGCTGGGATTACAGGTGTGTGCCACCATGCCAGGCTAATTTTTGTATTTTTAGTAGAGACTAGAGACAGGGTTTCACCATTTTGGCCAGGCTGGACTGGAACTCCTGACCTCGTGACCCACCCGCCTCAGCCTCCCAAAGTGCTGGGATTACAGGTGTAGCCATCGCACCTGGCCAAGTTTTATTTATTCTTGTATCCCTGCTGCCCAGCACCGTGCCTGCCACAGAGGACTTAATTCATGTTCGTTCAACTGAACCAGATATTTGTATCTTCAGGGCCAGTTCCCTAAGAAATGCTCAGGATCTGTTTGTTACATTACATTCCAGAAAACAAGCTTTTCCCAAAGCCTTCTGCCCACCCTCCTTCTCTGGCAAGCTTAGATTAACACTGAGAGCCAATAGTTTGTCACATAGCAACAATAGTAAAGAATGAACCACTGCCGAATAGAGCAGACGCTTGCCTGCTGCAGAGAGCAGAGCAGAGCTATTTTGAGATCTTTTAGGTAGAGTCACAGTCTGATAGGTCCACACATTGTGGCTATAGTTACCACACATGCCATCAGCTTAGAAGGTACAAGGCATCAAAAAAATCTTATTTGCATATCAGTTTCTTTTGTCATCCTTTGGAGAAACATTTTAGAATCTAAAGGACCAGGCCAGATGCAGTGACTCACACCTATAATCCCAGCACTTTGGGAGGCCGAGGTGGGTGGATCACCTGAGGTCAGGAGTTTGAGACCAGCCTGACCAACATGGTGAAACCTCATCTCTACTAAAAATACAAAAACATTATCCAGGTGTGGTGGCACGTTCCTGTAATCCCAGCTACTCGGGAGGCTGATGCAGGAGAATGGCTTGAACTCAGGAGGCAGAGGTTGCAGCAAGCCGAGATTGCACCACTGCACTCCAGCCTGGGCAACAAGAGCAAAACTTTGTCTCAAAAAAAAAAAAAGAATATAAAGGACCAAATTTTAGGTATGGTTTTTCTAACTGTGAAGACAATCGGGCTTTTTATTTATAATACTATTAACATATTTTAATATTCCAGTAAATTACTGTACAGATGTGCTAATTGATAGAAAAGATGACCACATATTCTAGGATTGGGCATGGTGGCTCGCGCCTGTAACCCTAGCACTTTGGGAGGCCCAAGCGGGTGGATCGCAAGGTCAGGAGTTCAAGACCAGCCTGGCCAATATGGTGAAACCCTGTCTCTACTAAAAATGCAAAAATTAGCTGGGTGTGGTGGCACATGGCTGTAGTCCCAGCTGCTTAGGAGGCTGAGGCAAGAAAATCACTTGAACCTGGGAAGCAGAGGTTGCAGTGAGCTAAGATTCTGCCATTGCACTCCAGCCTGGGCGACAGAGCAAGACTCTGTCTCAAAAAAAAAAAAAAAAAAAAAAAAAAAATATATATATATATATATATATATATATATGTATATATAAACTAGCTGGGCATGGTGGTGCATGCCTGTAGTCCCAGCTACTCGAGAGGCTGAGGCACTAGAATTGCTTGAACCTAGGAGGCAGAGATTGCAGTGAACCAAGATCGCACCCCTGCACTTCAGCCTGGGTGACAGAGTGAGACTCTATCTCAAAAAAATAAAAGATGACCATATATTCCAAACAAAAAGCAGGACCCAAGTGTCAGCCCAAACTTCCCAGTGTGGTACCCATGGCCCTTTGTGGTCTGGCCATAGCCACCTTTTCAGCATCCTCTCCTGCCTGGGCATATGCTTTACCCATGGTGAGCAGCATTCAGGTGCCAGTGGGATAGTGCTTATGCTCATGCATTATCCATCCATGTTTGCCTGCAGGGAGCCCCATCTCTCTGGCCAGTAACTACTTACCTATGAGCTTCTCTCCGAGTAGATGGTATGCCACCAAGGCAAGAGCAGTTTCTACTTCATCTCTGAATTCCTAGTACCTAGCACAGTGCTGGGCACAGAGAAGAGGCTTATTAAGTGTTGGGTCAAGGCATAAAGAGTACAAGTTCTGGCAAGGCATGGGGGCTCATGCCTGTAATTCTAGCACTTTGGGAGGCTGAGGCAGAATGATGGCTTGAGCCTAGAAGTTCAAGACCAGCCTGGGTAACACAGCAAGACCCTGTCACTACAAAAAATACAAAAATTTGGCTGGGCACGGTGGCTCATGTCTGTAATCCCAGCACTTTGGGAGGCCAAGGCAGGTGGATCATGAGGTCAGGAGTTCAAGACCAGCCTGACTAACATGGTGAAACCCTGTCTCTACTAAAAATATAAAAATTAGCTGGGCGTGGTGGTGTGCGCCTATAATCCCAGCTACTTGGGAGGCTGAGGCAAGAGAATCTCTTGAACCTGAGTGGCGGAGGTGCAGTGAGCTGAAATCGCACCTCTGCACTGTAGCCTGGATGACAGAGCGAGACTCCATCTCAAAAACAAAAAACAAAAATTTGTCCCGGCATAGTGGCTCAGGCCTGTAATCCCAGCACTTTGGGAGGCTGAGGTGGGCAGATTGCTTGAGCCCAGGAGCTCAAGACCAGCTTGGGCAATATGGAGCTCTAAAGCAAGTAAAGTATCCTTCATTAATGAGTAGAAACACTTACTCTCCCTCTGGTTTACAGTCTTTGCTAAAAATAGAAAAATAAGCCAGGTGTGGTGGCACAGACCTGTAATCCCAGCTACTAGGGAGGCTAAGGTGAGAGGATCACCTGAGCCCGGGACTGGGAGGTTGCAATGAACCAGCAACGTGCCACTGCCCTCTTTCTTTCTTTATTCATTCAATAAACATTCATTGGCTATGAATTCTGTCCCAGTTCCTGTCCTAGGTGCTAGAGTCTTGAGGAAGCATAATATCTGCCTCTTGCCCAAAGAAAGTAGTGTTCTCTAGAAAGAGGTCTGGATATCATGTTGGAAGATTAGCATTCCAACCTTCCTTTTGCTTCAGTTTGGGGTCTCATGAAGGACATTTCACTTCCTTTAGAGCTGGTTTCCCAGAGTGAACACTTACCCTTCTTCCGGTACAATGATAAAGAATCCAGATGAAGCTATCTGAGATTCCAGAAGAGAGAGAGGTTGACTGGTACCTTGATGGAAAAGTAAGCTAGATCATGTCCTTTTCAGGGCCTCCTTTTTTTTTTTTTGAGACAAAGTTTCAGTCTTGTTGCCCAGGCGGGGAGTACAATGGCGCAATCTCGGCTCACTGCAACCTCCGCCGGTCGGGTTCAAGCCATTCTCCTGCCTCAGCCTCCTGAGTAGCTGGGATTATAGGCATGTGCCACCACACCTGGCTAATTTTGTATTTTTAATAGAGATGGGGTTTCTCCATGTTAGTCAGGCTGGTCTTGAACTCCCAACCTCAGGTAATCTCCCGCCTCGGCCTCCCAAAGTGCTGGGATTACAGGCGTGAGAAGGTGGTTTTTTGTTTTGTTTTGTTTTGATTTGGTTTTTCCCACAAAGTTTCACTCTGTCACTCAGGCTGAAGTGCAGGGCTGTGATCTCGGCTCACTGCAACCTCCGCCTCCTGGGTCCTGGGTTCAACTGATTCTCTTGCTTCAGCCTCTCGAGTAGCTGGGACTACAGGCACAGGCCACCATGCCCAGCTAATTTTTTTTTTCTATTTTAGTAGAGACCGTGTTGCCCAGGCTGGTCTTAAACTCCTGAGCTCAGGCAGTCCACTCACCTCAGCCTCCCAAAGTGTTGGGATTATAGGTGTGAGCCACCATGCCCGGCCTGAAGGTTTTTTTAAAAAAAATTCTGGACAGTGAGGTGGCTCACACCTGTAATCCAGCACTTTGGGAGGCCAAGGAGGGCAGATCATGAGGTCAGGAGTTTCAGACCATCCTGGCCAACATGGTGAAACCCCATCTCTACTAAAATTACAAAAATTAGTTGGGCGTGGCGAAACGTGTCTGTAATCTCAGCTACTCAGGAGGCTGAAGCAGGCTTGAAGGGAGGTGGAGGTTGCAGTTAGCCCAGATCACACCACTGCACTCCAGCCTGGCGACAGAGCGAGACTCCTTTTCAAAAAAAAAAATCCTTTCTGGTTTTGACTTCAAACATTACAAAAATTTGTAATGCACAATGGACACTCCCCATAACACTTCTGTCACCCAAATAGTGCTAGCAGTTTGGTGCATATTCCCTGTTTCTAACCCTTTTTTTTTGAGACAGAGTCTCAATCTGTTGCCCAGGCTGGAGTGCACTGGCATGATCTTGGTTCACCATAGCCTCTGCCTCCTGGGATCAAGCGATTCTCCTGCCACAGCCTCCCAAATAGCTGTTACTACAGGTGAGTGCCACCACGCCCAGCTAACTTTTGCATTTTTAGTAAACGCAGGGTTTCACCATGTTGGCCAGGATGGTCTCGATCTCTTGACCTCGTGATATCCTCGCCTTGGCCTCCCAAAGTGCTGGAATTACAGGGGTGAGCCACCACACTCAGCCTTCATCAGAATTTATTAAAGTTTTTAAAAATGGTTAAAATGGTAAATTTTATGTTCTCTCTCTCTCTCTCTGTGTATATATATGTGTGTGTTTTATATATATATATGTATATATATACATATATATGTATATATATACATATATATGTATATATGTGTGTGTATATATATAACATATATGCATATATATTTCTTTTTGACACAAAGTCTGGCTCTGTTGCCCAGGCTGGAGTGCAGTGGTGCAGTCTCTGCTCACTGCAACTTCCACCTCTTGGGTTCAAATGATTCTCGTGATTCTTGTGCCTCAGCCTCCTGAGTACCTGGGACTACAGGTACTCACCACCCCACCCAGCTAATTTTTCTATTTTTAGTAGAGATGGGGTTTTACCATGTTGACTAGGCTGGTCTCAAACTCCTGACCTCAGGTTATCCACCCTCCTCGGCCTACCAAAATGCTTGAATTATAGGTGTGAGCCTCTGTGCCTGGCCTATGTATCATAGATTTTATCACAGCTAGACAATAACAACAAAAACTATGGAATAGTCTTACAATGATGGGATATTATGCAGTCATTTGAAAATTAGTAGGTAGACACATTCTACCATAGAAAGATGTCCATGTATTATTAAGGACAAAAAGAAAATTGGTGAATAGCAGGTATAGATTGGCTTTATTTTTACAAATGTAATTATTAATAATAATGGGTTAGGCTGGGCGCAGTGGCTCACACCTGTAATCCCAGCACTTTGGGAGGCCGAGGTGGGCGGATCCTGACATCAGGAATTTGAGACCAGCCTGGCCAACATAGTGAAACCTTGTCTCTGCTAAAAATACAAAAACTAGCCGAGCATGGTGGCACGTGCCTGTAATCCCAGCTACTTGGGAGGCTCCTGTAGGAGAATCACTTGAACTCAGAGGCGGAGTTTGCAGTGAGCTGAGATCATGCCACTGCAGTCCAGCCTGGTGACAGAGCAAGATTCTGTCTCAATCAATCAATCAATTCTGATGAAATACACATACATAAAATTTATACTCTTAACCTTTTTTTGATTTTTTTTTTGATACAGGGTCTCCCTCTGTATCAAATTTTGTATCAAATACAAAATTTGTATCCCTCTGTATCAAATAAAAATATTTTTTTGATACAGGGTCACTCAGGCTGGAGGATAGCAGAGGCATGATCACAGTTCACTGCAGCCTTGACCTGGCTCAGGTGATCCTCTCACCTCAGCCTCCTGAGTAGCTGGAACAACAGGTGTGCACCACCATGCCTGACCAATTTTTTTTTTTTTTAATTTTTGTAGAGATGGGGGGTCTCACTATATTGCTCAGGCTGGTCTCGAACTCCTAGACTTAAGGGATCCTCCAGCCTCAGCCTCCCAAAGTGTTGGGATTACAGGCATGAGCCACCACACCTGGTACCTCTTAACCATTTTTAAGTGCACAGTTCGGTGGCATTAAGTACACACCACCATCCATCTCCAGAACTTTCTCATCTGCTCAAACAGAAACTTTGTTCTTACTAAACAGATCTCCTCATTCCATCCCGCCCCCAGCCCAGTGCCTGACAACTACTGTTCTACTTTCTATCTCTATGAATTTGGCTACTAGAGATACCCCATATAAGGAGAATCATATCCATTGTTTGTTTTTTAGCCATTTGCCTACATACAGGCTGTCAGTTTGCTTCCCTTTGTTGAGGAGAGTGGAGAGGAGGGACTATTACACTGCTGCAAGGAACATTCTCACATCTTTGTGCACTTGTAGAATGTGTCCCAGATTCTGGGATTTTCTTTCTTTTTTTTTTTTGGAGACAGTCTCACTCTGTCGCCAGGCCCCAGGCTGGAGTGCAGTGCCGCGAGCTCAGCTCACTGCAACTTCTGCCTCCTGGGTTCAAGCAATTCTCCTGCCTCAGCCTCCCAAGTAGCTGGGACTACAGGTGCGCGCCACCATGCCCAGATAATTTTTGTATTTTATAGTAGAGATGGGGTTTCACCATGTTGGCCAGGATGGTCTCAATATCTTGACCTCATGATCCGCCTGCCTCGGCCTCCCAAAGTGCTGGGATTACAGGCATGAGCCACTGCGCCCAGCCCAATTCTGGGATTATCAAAGGCTATAAACATTCAGGATGAAACTAAAAGTTTGTACCATGCTCTATTCCCACTAACAGTATATGAAAGCCCAAATTCTCCACTTCCTTGCCAATACTGGCTATAAAAATATTTTTATTTTTCTAATCCTTTTTTTTTTGAAACAACGTCTCACTCTGTTACCCAGGCTGGAGTGCAGTGCTGCTATCTTGGCTTACTGCAACCTTCACCTCCTGGGTTTAAGCAATTCTTATACCTTGGCCTCCAGAGTAGCTGGGATTACAGGCATGAGCCACCATGCCCTGCTAACTCTTTTGTATTTTTAGTAGAGACAGGGTTTTGCTGTGTTGGCTAGGCTGGTCTCAAACTCCTGGCCTCCAGTGATCTGCCCACCTCGGCCTCCCAAAGTGCTAGGATTATAGGTGTGAGTCACCATGCCTGGCCTCAAGTCTGCTGTTCTGAAGCCATCTTAAGCATCACTTTGATTGCCTTTGTGTGATCCTTATTTTCTTGCCATCAGCCACTTCCAACATGGCCAACTTCAGGTTCAGGGTTCTGGGGAAAGACCAGAGGAACACATATCAGGGATACGCACCAAGTATCAGAGTTCTCCATTTAGAGCAGAGCCAGGGGTCGTGGCCTCTGATTTCTTTTGGTTGAATCTTCTCATGGGATGTTCCTCATATCTCCTGCAATCTGCTTCTTATATCTAGTTTTACAGTTATTTTTGGCCAGGTGGGCAAGGTATCTTTGAATGCTACTTTGACTGAACCTGGATCTTCTGTACAACTAGGCAAATCTTTTTCCTAAATCTTTTTCAGGAACTCTTAAAAAAAAAAAAAAGCCAGGCACAGTGGCTCACACCTGTAATCCCAGCACTTTGGGAGGCTGAGATGGGTGGATCACGAGGTCAGGAGTTTGAGACAAGTCTGGCCAACATGGTGAAACCCTGCCTCTACTAAAGATACAAAAAATTAGCCAAGCATGTTGGTGCACACCTGTAATCTCAGCTACTCAAGAGGCTGAGGCAGGAGAACAGCTTGAACCTGGGAGTTGGAGGTTGCGGTGAGCCAAGATCAAGCCATTGCACTCCAGCCTCAGTGAGAGGGCAAGACTACATTTAAACAAACAAACAAAAAAGGTCAGGCTCGGTGGCTCACACCTGCAATCCCAGCTACTAGGGAGGCTGAGGCGGGAGAATCGCTTGAACCTGGGAGGCAGAGGCTGCAGTGAGCCAAGATCGCACCACTGCACTCCAGCCTGGGCAACAGAGTGAGACTGTCTCAAAACAAGAAGAAAAATTTAAAAGAAAAAAAAAAGCTGGGGCCAGGCGCAGTGGCTCACCCCTGTAATCCCAGCACTTTGGGAGGCCTAGACAGGTATATCATCTGAGATGAAGAGTTCAAGACCTGCCTGGACAACATGGTGAAACCCCATCTTTACTAAAAATACAAAAAATTACCTGAGTGTGGTGGTGCATTCCTGTAATCCCAGCTAATAGGGAGACTGAGACAGAAGAATCACTTGAAGCCAGGAGGCAGAGATCGAAGTGAGCCAAGATTGTGCCACTGCACTCTAGCCCGGGTGACAGAGCAAGACTCTACCCCACACCCACACCCACACACACACACACACACACACACATACACACACACAACTGGGCAAGCAATCTCCCACCAGCAAATTACAGAGCAAGTTTCCAGGTGTCCTCCACATTTCTCATTTCTTTCCTTTGGTTTTGAAAATATTTATTTATTTAAAGAGACAGGATCTCTCACTCTATTGCCCAGGCTGGAGTGCAGTGGCATAATCACAGCTCACGGCAGCCTTGACTTCCCAGGCTGAGGTGATTCTCCCACTTCAGTATCTGGAGTAGCTGAGACTACAGGTGCTGTGTATACCACCATGCCTATTTTTCTTTTTCCTTTTGTAGAGATGGGTACTAAGAGACGGGTCTCTTTATGTTTCCTAGGCTGGTCTTAAACTCCTGGGCTCAAGCCATCCTCCCACCCCTGTCTCCTAAAGCATTGGGATTACAGGTATGAGACACTGTGCCCCACCAACATGTCTTTCCTTTGTACTCCCTAGTCTGAATGTGGGTATAAACTATTAAAAAGAACAAAATTTAGTTATTGGAACAAAAGAAAATAAAAAAATAAAAATGATAAAATTATCTCTGAAGGCCAATCTTGATCTTACTCCTACACATTGAATTCATCCTGTAACAACTTTAAGATAAAAAGTTCTGTCCTTCTCAATTTGCCTGCTTTGCAGTTTGGGTGATCTAGGCCTGAACATCACAGGACAGAATCCATCCCTGTCAGCAACTTGACTTTCTCCATTAGGATCTTCACTTTTAGGTTCTTATTTATTCATCCCATCATTTTTTTTTTCTTATTTTATTTTTATTATTCAGCCCATCATTTATTTAGAAAACAGAGAAAAGAAAAAAAAAAACAGAAAACAGAAACAATAACAAAAACCAAAGAAAATCCAACAATTTGCAAATACAAACTACAGCGCATGAGACATGAAATAAAAGAAAAAGCTTGTTTTTTCTTCGGAACAGAGTTTCGCTCTTGCTGCCCAGGTTGGAATGCAATGGTGCAATGTCGTCTCACTGCAACCTCTGCCTCCTGGGTTCAAGCGATTCTCCTGCCTCCGCCTCTGAGTAGCTGGGATTACAGGTGCGTGCCACCACATCAGGCTAATTTTTGTATTTTAGTAGAGATGGCTTTTCAGCATCTTGGCCAGGCTGGTCTTCAACTCCTGACCTGGTGATCCACCCGTCTTGGCCTCCTAAAGTTCCTGGGATCACAGGTGTGAGCCACTGAGCCCAGCCTGAGAAAAAGCTTTTAACCATATCAATAGATACTGGTTTGTGGGTTTCTTTGGGGGTCACTTACACCCATACCACCTCCTCCAGTAACAATTAACACAAGGCCAAAACTCAGGGTAAACTGTAGAAACCTGAAAGCACGTCCCGACCTCAGCTGCAAAACTGCGGAGTCCCACACACTGGACTTTCCTCCCGTTACATTTTTGCTTTTTTCCATCCTTACCTTTACCACGTTTTTGCTTTTTCCCATAATTACATTAGATAAGGCACTGGCTAGACGTGGTCTTTTATTAATTTGATCTATTGGGAGCAGATGGAAAAAAAAGAAAAAAAAAAAAAAAAAAACCCTAAAAATGTCCTTAGGTCCCAGGCGTGTTCAGAAAAAAAAGACTTCTGTGGTTTGAGTGCTACCTGGTAGGGGTGTGTGGACACACGTGGAGGGCAAGGAATGTTGGGTCTGGTGCCGAAACATCTTCCTTCCCACTGCTGTGATTTTCGTTTTCTGGTCAAAGCAATATATGCTCGTTGTGGAAAAAAATTAAAAAGGAAAAGGAAAATTCAGAGGAAATTGAAAACAACTCGTAATCAACGTGCTTTTTGGATGTGAACTGCTCCCTTTGGGAAGGCAATGGAGAAGTGAGGACGCGCTGGGTGTCCGGCAGTGGGTACACCCTGCCTGATGGATTCCACTGGGGTTGGGAGATCCGCCACTCAAAGGCCGCGAGGCAGGGCCGCCCCACGGGCGCTCCCCTTTGGCCACCTGAGTGGCGACTTGGCGCCTTCCTCGGCGCAGCTCCGGGGTTCCGTCGCCCCTGTTCCCATCGGTCCCCTACACAGAGACCAAAGCCAGGCACCTTCCCTCGTAACTATCCACCGACTGAAAATAGATTGAGTCCGCCCCCACCCCTCCCCCCCTTAAAATACTCCCCCACTTAAAATCCTCCCCTTTAAAGGGAGCCACAGGGTGACGCCGAGGGAGTTTGCGGAAGCGCTAACCGCGTTGGGGCCTAGGGCGGATCCCGTGATTGGAACCGTCCCCGCC
>PVKP010041059.1:0-19026 GCA_004027715.1 Plecturocebus donacophilus
GAAGGGGAAGAGACGGTGAAGGGAAGGGGATGGCAAAGGGAAGGGGAAGGCTAAACTGGGGCTGCTGTGTGAATCCCTAGTTTGCTAATAGAGAGGAGGTCTCACTTGATAATGAGCATCACCTTGTGAACTCCCCTGGGCCACCACCTCCCAGACTTTATTTTTTTCTGACTCATTCTCAATTTGAAATAAGGAAAGAGAAGCTGAGAGAGAGAAAATTTCCCTTCCCTCCCCTCCCCTCCCCTTCCTTCCCCTCCCTTTCCCTCCCCTCTTCTCCCCTCCCCTCCTCTCCCCTCCCTTACCTTCAGCTGCCCTTCAGGCTGGGACTGCAGACCCTTCAGCCATTCTCAGGCTGAGGGAGGGGCTGCCCAGACCCCTTCTCCCAGCCAGGCCCTCCCTGAGCCCTGCAGCTGGTCTGGCCCAGCCTGGCCCTACAGCCCCCTCTGTGGGCACTCAGGCTGTGTCCAGCCCACACAAACTGTAAAACTCTATATAGTTTAAAGGCTTTGGAAATCAGGACATTGGTGACACATGGGGTGGGGCTATGGGGGGCTGCCAACGTGACCCCCTCACCTCAGCCCCAGCTGCTTCAGAAGGTGACCTTGAGCGCTTCATGCTGTGGCTTTCCCCTCCCCTCATGGAGAACATCAGCCTCCTTAATGCAAGGGCACAGGGCGGTGGCCTCCCCTGCACAGTCAGGACCACAGAAGCCCAAAGCAGGAGAGAGTCAGGCACAGTAGGAGACAGAGACAGATGGTGACAGGGACTCGATGACAGAAGGAGCCAGTGATGGGAACAGCAGAGAGAGGGGAGGCTGGAGGGAGGCCTGGGGACAAGGCAGCCCCCCACCCCAACCTGAGCCCCAGGGACTTGCTTGGGGGTAGGGAGTCACTGTGCCTCAAATGACCCCCCTTCTCTGTGGCAGATCTTCTCAGAGAAAAGGAGTCACTCTCCGTCCAATTAATCTAGTTAGACATAATCAAGTTGTGGGGATCCGTGCAGCAGGGTGAGTGATTAGGAAAAATGACCTCCCTGCAAAGAGTTGAAATTTCATTTTTATTCAATAAAGACCAAATAGAAACAACTGGGATCCCTACTGCTCCTGGCCAGCAGCTGAGAATTTCCTGGAGGGGGACACCAGCTCAGAGTCCAGCAAAGACAGGCTGGGACAGAGAAGATCTGCTAGGAGTCACCCACAGGATCCAAGGGTGACGGTAGGGGATAGCCACCGCTACCACCTTCAAGTGTTTCTCACACTTACACTCTGAGACTAAGACATGTGTTCTCATGCCCTTCACATCTGTGTCCTTAGACCCGTCGCACACACCATTTCACCTGGATGCACTGACAGGGGCCCTGCTGAGTCCCCATGCTGCTACCAGCTCTGCCACCAACTGGTTGCATAAACATCGAGCTCCCTTTTACTGCCTCAGTTTCCCTATCTGTAACAAGTGAGACTTAGATTCCTTTGCTTGAGAATTTACCAAAGGTGACAGCTTGGAATTTTTCTCTCTCTCGGCCTCTCTCTCCTTATTTCAATTTGAGACTGGTCAGTAAAAATAAAGTCTGGGAGGTGGCAGCCCAGGGGATGCACATTATCAGGTGAGGCCTCCCCTTCATTAGAAAACTGGGGACTCATGCAGCAGCCTCAGCTCAGCCCCAGGGCCCAGGTCCAGGTCCTGGGGGAGCAGAGAGGGCTTTGCTGACCTCACATGCACATGCACACACACACATGGACACCACCTTTCAGGCTAAGCCATGCCACCACCAGCTCCAAGGAATGGGGTTTATCAACCTGCACCAGTCCCAGGGCCAGGCCCATGTCCCCCAAGGCTAGGACCAGCCTCCACCCTCTAGGTCCTTTCGTATTTCTCTGAGGATGGAGCTGATGAGGGATCAGCCCAGGAAGGTGAGAGAAAAATCATCTGGAGCCAGAGCTGAAGATGCATTAATTTATGTTCTGTTGCTTTCCTGCTTTGAGCCCCCAGGTGGAGGCACAGCCTGGAGGCAGGGCCGAGCATGAACAGAGGTGATGGGCATGTCACTGAAGGGTGACATAGGACCCTGCTGGCTGCACTCTGTCCCTCTCCTCCCTGTGTGACTGTGGCTGCAGAGCCCAGCTGCATGACCAGAGGTTCGAGGGCAAAGGGCCAGTCCTGCCCCAGCAGTGACAACTTAAAAGGCTGTGGGGCAGGGAATGTGGGGAGGGGTGGGTGTGGATTTGGGGACTGGCCTGGTGTTGAATCCCAGCCCCTGGCTCACCGAGTGACCCTGAGCAGCTTCCTCCACTTCTCTAGGTCTCAGTTTTCTCATTTGCCAAATGGGGCAAGGAGCCTGCCTGGGATGACACATGGACTCCCCTGGGCACAGGAAAGACATCTGCAGGGGCTCAGTGCATGTTTATTCCTGTGCCCTCGGCAGCCCTACAGCACCTGGCTTCAAATCAGTGACCAGCAAATACTGATGAGCCTGGTGAGAGAATGAAATGAGCACATGTGTTTGCATCTGCACTCATGGCAGCAAAGTCTAAAACTGTGTTGGCAAATTGAACAACTAGAGGCCTTGCTCGGTAGCACCCTTGGGGTTTGGCTGTCAGACCTCAGGGTGGACTTCCTGGAGGAGGCTTGCCTTGGGTTGGGCAGGAATTGAAAAGAGGAGGGAAAAACAGGCGAGGAGGGGAGACAGACAGCCTGTGCAAAAAAGGAGAGGAGCCAAGGCGAGGCCACGCCCTCTCTTGTGCTCTCTGCCAATGGCTGATGGGAAGAGTTTGGATTTGGAATGGGGCAGATCTGGGTTCGACTTGGACAGGTCCGTCTGCTGTTCGGAGCCTCCGTACTGTCAGCTATGAAGTTAAGGGAACATCATCCCTTCCCCACAGGGTGGTCATGAGGCTGGCACAGGCATTTTGTGTGTGTGGAGCCCCAACACAGTGCTGGGCACCCAGGGATGCTGAGTACCAGGGGCTCCTGCCCCCCTACCGGTCATCCAGGTCACCTGGTCCCCTCTGCCCCACAGGTGGCCTCCCCACCTGATCACGTGTGGTCTGAGCTGGGACCAGGCTTTGGTGCAGAGAACTGGGGGGTTGAGGACATGCCACACCTCTTGGAGAAGACCACCAGCCTCTACCTGGAGGGATGGAGCCCATCCAGCTCCCACTCTGTAGGAATCCGGCAAATAGGTTGAGAGAGTGGCCCAAGGTCACCAGCCCCAACCTGGACCTCTAAGTGCTCTGCTTTCTAACCAGCTCTGGGGTAGGTGGTGGGGGCACCTCCAAACACCTCGACCGAGAGCCTCAAGGATTCGTCTCTGCCCTGTGTCATTCCTCTTTCCTCACATTCACTTGCTCCCCAGGCCAACAAGAGCCTGGAAGCAGGACCCAGCGTCCCTGGGAGCCCAGGCTAGTGATGTGCAGAGCGTTTGGCTGAGGCCTTGGCCTGTGCCGGGCAGGGGAGGGTTAAGGCTTGAGCAGCCCTTCCTGGTTAGTGTTTAACTTGCAGTTTCTGAAGGCCATCGGGAGCCCCATGGAGAAAATGTTTTCTCTCTTAATGGCACTGCAGCAGATTAAGGTGGGACCCGTCTCCCAGAGAGCACTAAAAAGAGGCATCCATTATCCAGAATGGCCTGGCCTGGCAGCTGGATTAACTTTCCCAGAGAGCTGGGTGGAGGAGGGGGTCCTCTTATCCTTGCCATCAGCAAGTTTTGCCTGTCCGCATGGTTCAAGATTTGGGCGGGGAGCATGGATGCCCATATACCAAGCTGGCTGGGATTCAGCTCAACATGAGAAAGATCTCCCAGTCTCAGTGGGTCACAGGCTGATGGCCACTCACTTCTGTGGGCTATATTATTTATAAGGCTGGCTCGGATGCTGGCCCCTTGTCCCTTTGGATTCACAGCAGGCCTCTCTCTGGAGATGCAGCAGTGATAACCCCATGTAGAAACTGTTCCAAGTCCATCCTTCTCAGTTTTTGCATTTGGCTCAAAGGCAGGTGGTGCCACGAATCCACTTAGCTTGTGGTTAGGAGACATGAGTTTCATCTTGCCTCTGTGACCTTGGCAATGACCACAGATATCATTGCTTGAGCACCTTCTGTGTCCAGTTTGTACCAGACACTTCTGATCTGCTCTCTCATTCCACCCTCTCCTGGAAGGCAGGTGTCTCTATCTTCACCTCATGCATAAGAGGACGAGGCTCAAGAGCAGCAGAGTTGGAATTCAAGCCCAGGTATGTCTGCTCATGCTCCTTTGACTATTCATGCCCTCTGAGCCCCAGCTTCTTAATCTGTACAATGGGGTGACAATAAATACCTACCACCAACAGTTCACAGAGTAGTTGGATAGTACCAGTGAAATGTGGGTGCATGAACACACACACATGCACACATATGCACACACAGAGAGCTGGGTGGAGGAGGGGGTCCTCTTATCCTTGCCATCAGCAAGTTTTGCTGATGACTTGTGTACAAGTCATCACATGACTGTGTACCCAGCAGACACCAGTCAGTTACTATCCAAGGATGAGAGGTTACACAGGGGTTTTTCTACAGTGAGCTTTATTTCTTTATCCACCAAGCTCTGATTAATTTAGCTTCTAAAATGTGCTGATACCCAGCTTGAGAGTGGATAAGTTTCACTGCAGGTATAAAACATCCTAGAATGCCCATACTTTCGACCTAGCAGCTCTACTATCAGGAGACAGGTCTGAGCCTTCATCATTACATACAAGAATCTCACTGCAGTATTATGGTTAACAGCCGATGTTTGGAAGCAAATTGTCCAGCAGGGAAATATTTTATGTCCATATGATGGAATATTATGCAGCCAATAAGAGTCATGTTTGTGAAGCACATTTAATGACATTGGAGTGGAAGAGCAGAATCAATACCTGCTGTGTCACCTGGTCCTCATGGAGGCATCTCTAAGATGACAGGCAATTTTTATTTCTTCTGCTTGTTCCTCTGTATTGAATCAATCTCTTTAAAAATGGATGATAAAATTCACCTTGCATTCCCATTTCTGGAAAGGGCACTGTGGATCATAATTTAAGCTTCGCTCTGTACCTGCTGATTCTCACTCTCACCCCTATGTCCTCTAGCCCCAGAGTGTCCCCAGAGGTCTGGAGCCCAGCCTGCAGCCCACCTTCTCCTAGAGTTCTCTCAGCTGCTTTCTGGTGTTTTCTGATCCTCTGGGCCCCAGACGTCCCTTCTCACTGGTGTTCATGCACTTCCTTCTAGCAGGCCCCACTTCTCCTAGCACCCTGCCACTAACCTGCTCTGATTGGACAACCAGATCACTGGGCATATAAGAACCACGCCTGCAGTAGGAGCCTCTCATCTCTGAGTGAGGGAGCACCTGTATTTACAAAAACAAAAAGCTTGTGTTTGTAGACATGGCCCATGTGACTTACATCTTGGTAACTCCAGGGATTTCTGGGTTTTCATGTCACATTCCAGATAGCTGAAGCTGCCAGATGCCTGGATAAGTGAGGTATGGTTCAAGATGAATATGGAGCTGTAGCACATGCTTACAGATTGGCTCAGTCAGTCAACTAATATTTATCTGAAGCCCTACTCTATGCTAGAAAGAGATCCTGGGAATACAGCAATAAAAAAGATAGACCAAGGTTTCTATGGGGGAGATAATAAATGAATAAACAAATTAAGTAATAGGACAAGTAGTGATGATGACTACAGAGGAACTAAAACAGAAGGATGGAGCAGGGAAAGATCAGCCTGGGAGGAGGGCAGCCAGGCTAAGAAAGGCAGTTGTACTGCATAGGCATTAGCCTGCTCTGTGGTGGACCCTGTGCTGGGGCGGGCTCGGTGCAGGCACAGCTGACACCACACTCCATCAGTTTAGGCACCCCAGCGGAAAGAGAGTCTCCCGTTCCTAAGTGCTCCAGCAAAACTCCTAGGGCTGTTGCTCATTAGCTTACAGTGGGGCAGCTTGGGCCACTGGCCTGGGACCACGGTGCTCTTATTGATCAGACCTGGTCAAGTGCTCACTCCTGAAGCCAGGGACTCAGGCAGCCTCACTTGGGCCATCTGAACTGAAGTGAGTGGAGAAGGGTCACTCCCCTATCAAAAATTGGTGTGCTGGGACCAGAAGAGGCAAAGACACAGGGCCTACTTAAGAATATTGCTTCTCTCTCTCCTGCACCCTCAAATTTTTCCCTTTTATTCAATCACTCCCATCAGCAGACAAACAGCATGCAAATATTTTTCCCATTTAAAAGAGAAGTGGCCAGGAGTGGTGGCTCACACCTGTAATCCCAGCACTTTGGGAAGCTGAGTTAGGTGGATTATTTGAGGTCAGGAGTTCAAGACCAGCCTGGCCAAGATGGTGAAACATTGTCTCTACTAAAAATACAAAAATTAGCCAGGCACAGTGGGGCACACCTGTAGTCCCAGCTACTTGGGAGCCTGAGGCAGGAGAATCGCTTGAACCCAGGAGGCAGAGTTGCAGTGAGCTGAGATCGCACCACTGCACTCCAGTCTGGGCAACAGAGTGAGACTCCGTCTCAACAACAACAACAAAAGAGAAAAGTAAACCTCTTGACTCCTCACTCCCTTCCAAGTCCTGCCCCTAAGCAAAATCCCTCAAAGTGTTGCCTAAGATTGCTCACTTATCCCAACTGCTCTCCTCCTTCTCCTCTCTTGAATTAACCCTATCAGTTTGACATCCCCATCTGTTCACCAAAATGGCCCTTGCTGTGGCCACCGATGACCTCCTAATTGCTAAATCCAACAGAGGAGTCTCAATCCTTATCTGGCACACATGTGATCCCTTTTTCCCCCTTGTCTTCTGGAGCAACCTGCCATTTCTGTTTTCCTCCAACCTTACCAGCCTCTGCCTTCTGTCTGCTGGTTCCTCCTCTTCTATCCAGTCCCTAAGTGTGGGGCAGGACAAAGAGAGAGAAGACTTTAAAATGGGTCACAAAGCTTCACCCCACTGTTCTTCTCACTGTTCCTCACACAGGCTAGGCGTACTCCCACCACAGGGCCTTGGCATGGAGTGTTCCCTCTGACTAGAATATTCGTCCCCCAAATATCTGCATGGTTCATTCATTCACCTTGTTTCAGTCTTTGATCACAATGTCAACCTTTCCTGACTTCATTATTTAATACTATACTTTCCTCATTTTTGCCTTCTGTCTTCCCCTCCCCTGCTTTTCATCTTAAATTGCTCTTACTAGCATCTTTGCATACTATGCATTTGACATATTAGTATATTGCCCTCTTCCTCCACCAAATATGTCAGTAAGAACAGGGATAGTGTCCCTCTTGTTCAGTGCTGAATCCCAGCACTTAGGACAGTGCTCAAGAGTATTAGATAAATGAATGGATGGATGAATGCTTATTATAGCTATTTTCCTTTTCAAGGAGCTGGACCTACAGAGCTGAAAAAACAAGACCCCTGCCCTGATAGAACTTACAGTTTTGTAAATGTACCTGCAAGTGGGCCTTGGGATGGAATAGGCCAGAAGCTCTTAAGAACCAGATGCTGCTAGAAGAGACAGACAGGAGAGAGATGCATTTTTGCTGCAGGACCTGATTGCAGGCCATGGTACCTGGGTAGCTCTACTGAGTGGAAAGGGAAGGGAGTCCCAGTTGTGCATCATTCAGGGAGCACCTGCTGCATGCCAGGTTCCTTAGCTTTCACCACTAGCCAGTAAAGTGAGAATTATTAGCCCTTCTACAGTAAATGGAGGCTTAGAGAAGGAGAGCGACTGTTCAGGCAGCCTCCTGGCTTATACCACCACATTGATTCGACTTTCACCTTACCTTAATTAAGATAGATTTAAGATGACTGTCAAAACTGCATATTAAACAGGTCGAGTGTAGTGACTTATGCCTGTAATCCCAGCAGTTTGAGAGGCTGTGGTAGGAAGGATCACTTGAGGCCATGAATTTGAGACCACCCTGGGCAACACAGGAAAACCTCCCCAAAAGAAAAGAAAGAAAGAAGGAAAGAATGACAGAAAGAAAGAAAGAGAGAGAGAGAGAAAAGAGAGAGAGAAAAAAAAGAAAGAAAGGAAGAAGAAAGAAAGAAAGAAAGAAAGAAGAAAGAAAGAAAGAGAGAAAGAAAGAAAAAGAAGGAAAAAGAAAGACAAGACAGTGTGTGGCTGTTATCCTAGCTACTAAGGAGGATGAGACAAAAGATCACCTGAGCCCAGATTGCACCACTGCACTCTAGCCTGGGTGACAAAATAAGACTTCGTTTCTAAAATAAACAAATATAAATAAGTAGCTTATGAGGGTTGATACTGGCCAAGTAGTTTGTATTGAACCAATTATAAACTCTAGACAAAATATTTTAAAAATACTTAAAAGACTGCTTTTTGAAAAAAGGGGAGAGCAATGCACACTCAGCAGAAATGTAGGGCTATTTCCCTGGAAAGAAAAGAACCACATTGAATGAGAACTACCTGAGTTATTTTTTCCTCTGAGGGTGAGTCCCTCTACTGTTTATGAAGAAAGCTGCATTCTGAGTGATTTGAAGAGTCAGAGGACAGAATATGGTACTGCTAAATGGCTGGAGATTAAGGACAATTCCAGGAAGGAGGGGCCAAAGAGAGACATCTGCAAATTCTGCATATAAACTCCCTTCAGATCCCTGGGTACCTCTTGAACTGACATGTGCAGGCAGGACTTTAAAGAACCCAAAGGGAAAACAGCTGGAAAGATGGAATTGCTGAGCAGAGATATCAGAATCCACCCAATGCAGGGAGACAGAATTTGAATTCAGAGTTCTACAAAGTGTGAGGGCACGGTAATAAATCTCCAGAATGGCCACACATTAGAAGTAAAGACTACATCTTATAATAGAGGGATTCATTTTTAGATCAGGAATAAACCTGAAATAGAGCTTTCCACCAAACAAAGCATAAAGCCAGGAATCTAAAGGTAAAAGGTTATCTAATAATAATGTAACCACTGGCCAAAACAATTGTTATTACTCTTCAGGGAGATAATAAAACCAAGTCTCTAGAAAGTATCATTAAAACATTCAGTATACAATAAAAAATGACTAGACATGTGAAGAAACAGGAAAATGTGACCTACAGTCAAAAGAAAAATCAGCCAATGAAAAAGAGCCACAGATGACTAAGATGTTGAAATTAGCAGACAAAGACTTTGAAATAACTATAATAAATATGCTAGCCTACAGCAAGAGATGGCCAAAACTTGAACAATTTGAGCAACAAAATAGTCATATTGGCTTATAACCACAAAAATAAAATAAATATCCATGAGTCCATACTGATATAAATAAGTGATTAAATAAATTATTAAATTGTGAAGAAGAGGTAAATTTCTTGTAAAGAAGAATTCCAAATAGTTTATGTAGATACTCTTCCTCTCAAGGATGGAGCACAACTCCCCACTTCTTAAATGTGGACTACACATAGTGAATTCTTTCCAGAGAGTACGGTATAGAAAAGAGGAGGAAATAGAATAAGTTTACAGTGGAGAAAACTGACAAACATGACTTCAACCAGGGGATGAAGGTCAACCTCAATAGTCCTCAATCATGTTGATAGTTTGTAGCCTTTATATGATGTGAGTGGAACTTTACATCTGTGATCTTCTTCCCTCAAACCTATCCTCCAGTCTCATGATGAGAAAAACATCAGCCAAGCTCCAAAAAAGCCATCCAGCTAGATACTCGACCAGTAGTCCTCAAAACTGTCAAGGTGATCAAAACCAAGGAAAGCCTGATAAACTGTTACAGTCAAGAGGTGCCTAAGGAGATAGAACAGCTAAATGCAATGTGATATTCTGACTGGGATCCTGGAAAGAAAAAGAACATTAGGTAAAAACTAAAGAGATCTGAATAAACTATGGACTTCAGTTAATTACTATATATCAATATTAGTTCATTAATTGTGACAAACCTATGTTAATGTGAGATGTTAGTGTGGGGAAAACTGTGTGTGATTGTAGGTAACAGACAAACTGTACTATCTGTTCAATTTTTCTATATATCTAAAACTGTTATAAAAATAAACTATTAATAAAAAAGTGAAAATAAATGTATTAAATCAGACCAGCAATAGAGTGGACAAAACACAAGAAATGATCAGTGACCTTGAATACAGGTCATTAGATATGCTCCAGATATAAGCTCACAGAGGAAAAACCCCAGCAAACAAAGTCTCAGTGACTTGTGAGAGGAGAGAAAGAATGAAAGAGAAGAGCAACATTTGAGAACATATTAGAGAAATAACATCAAAAGTTGACAAAAGACAGCAATTCATAGATTCAGGAAGCTCAATGACTCTCAAGTAGGATAATTCTAAAGAAAATCAGATCTAGAGAAAATCACATCTAGACACATCATAGTAAACTGCTGCAATCTAAAGATTAAGAAAAATCAGGGGCAGTCAGAGGGGAGGACAGGAAACATATTAATTCAGGGCAGCAAGAATAGTAATGAAAGGTGATTTTATATCAGATAAATGGAGGTCTCAAGATAAACAACTTTTAATCTAGTATCTTTTGATCCAGCAAAAATTATTTTAAAGTAAGGTGAATTAAAAACATTTTTAGAGAAATGAAAGGTGAGAAAATGTGTCAGTAGATGCACGCTACAAAATATCCTAAAGAAAATTCTTCAGTTTAAAGACAAATAACATAGGATGAAATTTCCGATCTACAGAAAATAAGGATAAACACTGGAAATGGTAAATAAAAAAAGTACATTTTTCAATTCTGTAAATGTTAATGAATGACTTAGAGAATAAATAATAGCAATGTATTACAGAGTTTACAACACAGGCATAAAGGAAATGCATGACAATAATGCAAATAAGAGTGAATGTAAATAAAATTGCATTCTTATGAGGTCTTTTTATAAATAAACTGGTATCATATTAATTTAAGTTAAACTGAGGCAAGTTAAGGATGCATATTGACCACTGAACTAGCATGTGTAAGCAAGACCTCAGTGAGCTCAATGGGAAAAAAAACATGTTGTAAGCATTGGAACAAATAACATAAAGAAATATAAGTAAAAAATGGGTAAAATAGCTAAATTGGAATACTAATACACACTCAATTTATCCAAAAAGAAGACAGGAAAGAAGGAATGACAAAGAATAAATGGGGCAAGTAGAAAACAAATAGATAATAAAGCAAACATAGATATAATACTTGAAATAAGCTGGAAGTCTTAGTTTAAAATACCCAAATATGTCATGTTTACAAAATATACACTTCAAATATAAAGACACAGACAGGCTGAGAACAAAAAAGATGAAAATATGTATAATAAGCATAGGAAAGCTGGTATGGTTATAACAGCAGAGAAAGTAGACTTCAAGACAAAATCGTATAAAAGACAAAGAGGAACATATCAAAAGGGTCAATTTATTAAGTGGACACACTATAGACGAAATTGTGTCCCATCACTCCACATTCATATGTTGAAGTTGCAACCCCTGGTGTGAATATATTTGGACATAGGACCTATAAAGAGGGTAACTAAGTTAAATGAGGTCAATATGGGTGAATCCCTGATTTGATAGGATTAGTGGAAGAGGCCTCTTTATTGGAAGAGACATTGGAGAACATGCATGTGCTCTTTCCTTGTTCCTTAACCCCTTATCTCTATTTCTCTGTCATGTGAGGATGCAGCTAGAAGGTGGCCATCTTCAAATCAGAAACGGAGCCCTCACAAGAAACCAGATTAGGTGGCACCTTAATGTTGTACATCCTAGTCTCCAGAACTAGGAGAAATAAATTTCTGCTGTTTAAGTTACCCAGTCTGTGGTATTTTGGTATGGCAGCCTGAGCTGACTAAGACACCATAAAAGAAATGAAAGAAAACATAAATTACCAATACTAAGAATGGTAGAGGAGACATCATTACAGATTGCATTGACATTGAGATGATGATAAGGGAATATTATGAACAACTTTTTGACAATTAATTCAATAACTCAGGCAAATTCAAGAAATTTCTTAAAATATGTACCAAAATGAACAGAAGAGGAAATAGAAGTTAACCCTATATCTAATATTTAAATTGAATTTATAATTAAAAACCTTTTCTGCAAAGGAAGCTCTGGGCCCAGGTGGCAAATTCTGACCAATATTTATGAAATAAATAATACAAATTTTCCACAATTTTTTTTTGATAATAAAATGGGGGCATTTCAAAATTTATTTTGAGGCCTGCATAACTCTGACATCAAACACTGATAAGGACATTAGAAGAAAGAAAATTAACTTAAGCACACAGATGCAAAAACCACTAAAAATTGTTAAAACATACAATTTAGAAATACATCACACCTAAGCAAAAATGATCAGGAATTCAAGGTTATTAACATTTGAAAATCAACCAACAAACCCACAACCAACATTATATTGAGTGGGCAAAAGCTGGAATCATTCTTCTTGAAAATCAGCACAAGACAAGGATGCTCTCTCTCACCACTCCTATTCAACATAGTATTGAAAGCCCTAGCCAGAGCAATCAGGCAAGAGAAAGAAATAAGTCCACCCAAATAGTAAAAGGGAAGTCAAACTATCTTTGTTTTCAGAAGACATTATTCTGTACCTAGAAAGTCCCACAGTCTTGATCTAAAAGCTCCTTCAGATGATAAACAACTTCAACAAAATTTCAGGATACAATATCAATGTACAAAAATCATAACATTCCTATACACCAACAACAGTTAAGCTGAGAGCCAAATCAGAAAGGCAATCTCACTCATAATTGCCAAAAAAAGAACAAAATACCTAGGAATACAGCTAACCAGGGAGGTGAAAGACCTCTACAATCAGAATTACAAACACTGCCCAAGGAAATCAGAGAAAACACAAACAAATGGAAAAACATTTCATACTCAGGATAGAAAGAACCAATATCATTATAAAGGCCATACTGTCAAAAGTAATTTACAGTTTCAATGCTATTGCTATCAAACTACCAACGGCATTCTTTACAAACTAGAAAAAAACTACTTTAAAACTTATATGGAACCAAAAAAGAGCCTGACTAGCCTAGGCAACCCTAAGCAAAAAGAACAAAGCTGGAGGCCTCACATTACCCAATTTCAAACCATACTATAAGGCGACAGTAACCAAAACAGCCTGGTGCTAGCAAAAAAAAAAAAAAAAAAAAAAACCAGCAAAAAAATAAACAGGCACAGAGACTAATGGAACAGAATAGGGAGCTCAAAAATAAGGCCACACACTCATAACCATCTGATCTTCCACAAAGCTGACAAAACCAAGCAATGGGGAAAAGGCTCCCTATTCAATAAATGGTGCTGGGATGACTACTTAGCCATATGCGGAAGATTAAAGCTGGATCCCTTCCTCACACCACACACAAAAATCAACTCAGGATGGATTAAAAATTTAAATGCAAAATGCTAAATTATAAAAACCCTGGAAGATAACCTAGACAATGCCATCCAGAACATAAAAATGGGCAAAGATTTAATGACAAAACACCAAAAGCAATTGCAACAAAGGCAAAAATTGACATGTGGGATCTATTTAAATTTAACAGCTTCTGCACAGCAACAAAACAAAACAACAATAACAAAAAACTATCAACAGAGTAAACAGACAACCTAAAGAATGGGAGAAAAATATTTGCAAACTATGCATGTGACAAAGGTCTAATATCCAGTGTCTGTAAGGAACTTAAATCTACAATAAAAAAACAAATGATCCAACTAAAAATTGGGCAAAGGACATGAACAGATGAACAGACACTTCAAAAGAAGACATACATGTGGCCAACAAGCATGTGCAAAAAGCTCAATATCACTGATCATGAGAGAAATGCAAATCAAGACCACAATGAGATACCATCTCATGTCAGTCAGAATGTCTATTATTAAAAAGTAAAAAAATAACAGATGCTGGAGAGGTTATGGAAAAAAAAGGAATAGTTATACACTGTTGATGGGGGTATAAATTAGTTCAACCATTGTGAAGCAGTATGGTGATTCCTCAGAGAGCTAAAAGCAGAAATATCATTTCACTCAGCAATCACATTACTGGGTATATACTTAGAGGAATATAAATCACTCTACCATAAAGACACATACCCTTGAATGTTCATTGCAGCACTATCACAATAGCAAAAACATATAATTAACCTAAATGCCCATCAGTGACAGACTGGATAAAGAAAATGTGGTACATATACACCACAGAATACTATGCAGTCGTAACCAAGAATGAGATAATATATTTTGTGAGAACGTGGATGGAACAGGAAGCTGTTCTCCTTAGCGAACTAATGCAGGAACAGAAAACCAAATACCACACATTCTCACTTGTAAGTGGGAGTTAAATGATGAGAACTTATGAACACAAAGAAGGAAGCAACAGACCCTGGGATCTACTTGAGGGTGGAAGGTGGGAGGAGGGAGACGAGAAGAAAAGATAACTAATGGGTCCTGGACTTATTACCTGGGTGATGAAATAATCTGTACAACAAAATCCCATGACACGAGTTTACCTATATAACAAACCTTCACATGTACCCTGAACCAAAAATAAAACTTAAAAAAAGAAAATTAATCATATGTAATTTGCCACATTAGTATAACAAAGGATAAAAGCCATATGATCATCTCAGTAGATGCTGAGAAAGCAACTACAAAATTCAACAGCCATTCATGACAAAAACTCTGAGCAAACTAGAAATAAAAAGGAATTTTCTTACCCTTAAAAAGGGCCCTTGGCTGGGCACAGTGACTCACACCTGTAATTCTAACACTTTAGGAGGCCGAGGTAGGTGGATCACCTGAGGTCAGGAGTTCAAGACCAGCCTGGCCAACATGGAGAAAACCCATCTTTATTAAAAAATACAAAATTAGCCAGGCATGGTGGCACATGCCTGTATTCCCAGCTACTTGGTAGACTGAGGGGGGAGAATCACTTTAACCCAGGAGGTGGTGAGCCGAGATCACACCGTTGGATTCCAGCCTGGGCAACAAGAGCAGAATCTCATCTAAAAGGAGAAAAATAGCCCCTATGCAAAATCTACAGCTAACATTAGGCATAGCGGTAAAAGACTGAATGCATTCCCTTTACCGGGAACAGGTCAAGATGAATATTACCATCACTTCTATTCAGTGTTGTGCTGAAGGCTCTAATTAGTTCAATAAGGTAAGAAAAAGAAAGAAAAACTTGAGGTTTGGAAAGGATGAATTAAAGCTCTAATTGTTCATAGATGACACAAGTGTTTTATAACAAGTCTTAATGAAGCTACAAAAAAGTACTTAGATTTAACCAATTTCAAGATGAAATTATAAATAAATTTAACAAGTCTGTGTGAGTCATAGAATAAATCAATTGATTTCCCTATGCCAGAGGTTGGTGAGCTGTGACCTGTGAGCCATATCTGGCTCACTATCTGTTTTTTTATGGCCTGTGAGCTAAGAATGCTTTTTTAAAACTGTTAAATATTTGAAAAAAATTAAAAAAATAATAGTTTGTGACATGTAAAATTGTACAGAAGTCAAATTTTAGTGTGTGTGCCAGGTGAGGTGTCAGAGCCCCAGCAGTGGAGAGCGGCTGGCACATGGGCTGTAAAATAATGTACTGACAACAGTATAGGTATAAAAAGAGAAGTTTTATGAGACAGAAAGAACAGTGCAGAAGAGTGCAGTAGAGCGCCCCAGCAAGAGAAGACTGAGCACACCCAGTGGACGTTTCCTTAGGGGTGTTGATGGATCTTAAAGCAGGGTAAATAAATGATTATATTTGCAGACATTTTGGTGCCTTGACATTAGCAAAGTTTGCACAATGGGTTTCAAAAGGCATGCATTCCAGAGATGTATAGAAATTCTAATTACTTATATATTTTGGAGAAGGAAGCCTGGTACTAGATGTTGCATTAGATAATAAAGAAGTCTAATTACGTCTGAATTTCTCAGATAAGGAGTTTTGCCACCAGGTGGTCTGCTTGATGGCCATCTTTGCTCTCCTCAGTTTGTAAATAAACCTTTATTGGAACATAGCCAAAGCTCATTTGTTTACATAACATCTATGGCCACTTCCATGCTACAATGGCAGAATTAAGTAGTTGTGACAGAGAGCATATGGACTGCAAAGCTTAAAATATTTACTCTCTGGTCCTTTACAGAAAAAGCTTGCTGACTCCTGCTCTACATAATTTTTTTTTTTTCTTTTTGAGATGGAGTTTGGCTCTGTTAGCCAGGCTGGAGTGCAGTGGTGGCATGATCTCAGGTCACTGCAACCTCTACTTCCCAGGTTCAAGTGATTCTCCTGCCTTAGCCTCCTCAGTAGCTAGGATTACAGGTGCATGCCCCCACATGTGGCTAATTTTTGTATTTTTAGTAAAGATGGGGTTTCACCATGTTGGCCAGGGTGGTCTCGAACTCCTGACCTCGAGTGATCCGCCCAACTCTTCCTCTCAACATGCTGGAATTACAGGTGTGAGCCACTGCACCTGGTCCAACAAATACTTATTTGAAAATATTTAAAAGATACAATTTCCCAATAGCATTGAAAACACGATATTTCAGGATTTTTGAAATGTGCCTGACCTGCATTATGAGTACCACAAATATTTCACAGGAAGAATAAGGAATATTTAAATAGACATATTGTGTTAATGGATTAAAAGATTCAATAGTATTAACATGCCAATCCCACCCAAATTGATCTATAAATTTGACACACATGCACACAAAAACCCAAGAGGAATTTTCTTTTTGGTAGCAATCACCAAGCTAGTTCTAAAATTATACATAAATGCAATAAAACTACACTAGCTAAAACATTCATTAATAACTTGGAGGACAGGCCTGGTGCAGTGGCTCACACCTGTAATCCCAGCACTTTGGGAGGCCAACGCGGGTGGATCATCTAGGTCAGGAGTTCGAGACCACCCTGGACAACATGATGAAACCCTGTCTCTACTAAAAATACAAAAAATTAGTCGGACATGCTGGTGGGTGCCTGTAATCCCAGCTACTTGAGAGACTGAGGCAGAATAATCTCTTGAACCCGAGAGGCAGACATTGTAGTGAGCTGAGATCATGCCACTGAACTCCAGCCTAAGCAACAAGAGCTAAACTCCATCTCTAAAATAAATTTAAAAAAATAATAATTTGGAGGACATATAATACCTGACTTCAAGACTATGCAGGTATGGTAATAAAGACAAAGTAAGAAGAGACAAATGGATTAATGAAAAAGAATAAAGAGGCCCAAGTAGATCCACACATATCTGTTGTCTAAGACTAAGGTATTTCAATGGGGGAACAGACTGTCTTTTCAACAAATGGTGCTGTAACAACTGAATACTGATATGGAAAGATTATAAATGTAGACCCTTACCTCACACCTTATATAGAAATGAATTTGAGTTAAAACATAGACTTAAACATAAAAACTAAAGGCAGTATAAAAGAAAAATATTGAATACATATCTTCATAATTTGGAAGTAGATCAAGATTTCTTAAGACACTCACATAAAAGCACTAACCGTGATCGCCATGAAAGAAAAATTCATAAACAATACTAATTTGAACTTATCAACATAAAACCTTTCTGCTTTTCACATGACATCATTAAAGAACCTAGTACCTATAATTAATAATAATATATTGTATACTTGAAATTTTTTAAAAAAAGAAAATGTAAACCATGGGAAACATAGTCATAATACATATATCTGACAAAGGACTTGTACCCAGAATATATAAAGAACTCCTACAAATCAATCATGAAAAGAAAAACTCAAATAAAAATGGGCAAAAGATTTCAACTTACACTGCACATTAGAAGAGATACACATCACATGAAAAACTGCTCAACATTACTTCTCAGGTATCTGCATCATGGGTAAAATTAAAAAGATGGATAGTACCAAGTATTGGTGAAGTGTATGGAGCAAATGAAAACGCTGTTTCTGCAACTAATGTAAAGTGACAGTCACTTTTGAAAACAACTTGGCAGCTTGTTATAGTATCAAATATGCATCCACGCTCTGATGTAAACATTCTACTTTTAAGTACCCAAAGTTGATGAAAACTTTGGTCTATAAATCAACTATTCGAGTATTTTAACAGCAATTTTATTCACAATAGCTTTAAACTGGTATTCACTCAATCATCAACAAGTTAATGGATAAACAAATTGTGGTATGTCTACATAACAGACTAACACTGAGCAATAAATGAGAATAGACTAATCAACACAAACAGGTACATCTCAAACATGATGTTGAGCAAGAGATCCTAGATAGCTACTATGGAATTCTATTTATATGACATTCTGGAACGGGAAATCTAATCTACCGTAATAGAAAGAGGCTGTGGGTGGGAGAATTGCCAGAAATTGAGCCTAAGAGACATTGGGGGTAATAGACATGTGTTGCGTCTTAGCAGGGTGTTGGTTAGATCGATGCACACACAGTTTTTGTACATGTATAGAAATATAGATGAGAGGAAGAGAGCACCCTCACTTGCTCGCCCACCTGGGTGGCTCTGCCTTCTCTCCCGTACCTCTGTTCATCGCAGTCCGCTGCCCTCTCCTAGCGTCTCTCGACCCCTCCCCGGTACTCCAGCCGCGGCTGATCCCTGCTGTCTGGGTGGGGTCCCTCCGAGGCGCAGGTGGCTGATTTGGGAGGAGAACCCAGGAGGCAGAATGGGGAGGGGGTGGCGGGACTGGAAGCAGCTGAATCACAGGGCGGGGCTGCGGCTCGGTCCCGGGGCCATCTCTGGCATCGTGTGGGGGCTGCTGACTCTGGCCCTCGAGGGGAGCCGGGCATTTATCCGCCCTCGCCCGTCCCTCGCGGTGAGGGGAGCTCCTGGGTGTGGGATCTCTGGCTCCCCGAGTTGCCCTGGCCGGGGCTGGTCTCGCCCCAGGACCCTGCAGAGCGGCCCCAGGACCCTGGAGAGCGGCCCCAGGCAGAGCCCAGGAGAGGAACAGGCAGAGGGAAGTGGTGACGGCGCCGGTGCACGCAGAGGGGCCTCGGCTCGGGGCGCCCACCCGGGAAGAGCCCCTCCTCTGCAAGGACCC